>JABASF010001184.1:0-18516 GCA_019776145.1 Harlomillsia oculata | reverse complement strand
TGCAAACTTGTTCATATTTGTTTGCAATGCTAACTTAGCATGCCATGTAAAATATTCATTGTGTAGTGCTCTCCGAAAAACTTTAAGCTTAACCTCATGTCTCGATGTCCCCAACGCAACGTTTTGACGAGAAAAGCAGGCGGTTTGTTCCAGTTGAGTTCAACTGATCATTATTGCAACCATTCTCATAATAATCCCCGATTCCGCAAAAAATGATAGTGTTGACATTAATCCCATTCATCGTCCTTCTTCTGTCGCATTGCACGCTTGGATTACGCCTGGATTTAAGGGTCCCGCATGGCAAATTCCTGTTCCGTATTTTCAACACCGAAAGACACGAAAAAGAAACTGTCAAGATTATAAATAGCTTATCCTTGAATAATCAGGACGTAGTGTTTCAAGTGTCATCAAAATTCCCGTTGCTGGATCACCCGCTGTTTTACTCGCATGCTCTCAAGTGCACTTTACTGGGGGAGGTCAATGCGATCGTCCACACACACTCAGAAGGGGGCAAAGGAACGTTGGAGGAAGTGGAGCAGTTCCTCTTCCTTGGTTTTCAAAGGAGAAGCAGCCAAAAGGTTTTGCATTTGTGGATCAGCGCCTTTGCTTATGACGCCCTTCCGGAAAGGTACACCAATGCCTGGAATTTGTACACCTTCCCGATTTACTTCCTCCAGGTCGGGACTGGATGGGGTCATGTGCAAAAGGTGTATTTGCTTTGTTCAATGGCCCCTTCGTCAAGGCGGGTGCGGAAGGTGGACCAAGTCCTCAGCACTACGTCTAGTTCCATTGTGGAGGAGTGCACGTCCCATTTGAACGGGAGTGACGCCATTCACTACACAACTGCAAGTGAGGATTGCGTGGCTGAAGAAGCCAAGGGACGTCCCGGAGGTTGTGACGATGGGATTTTCCTCTGGTTGCTCTTGAGCAAAAAGTTTCACTTTACCCCAGTCTTCTCTGAGATTTCGGATGAAAATGCAAATTCGGGGAATAATCAACGTGGACCAAGCATGAGTATAAATCCGGAATCTTTCATGGATGGAACATTGTCCAGTACTCTCAAATACGCTAAACTCAAGTATGGAAATCTCTCCGAAGGTGAAATGAAGTATTTGAAGCGCAACTACGAGAATTCCCACTTGCGGTATTCCAAAGTGTATCGCAATGATTTCAAGTATTATTTGGCCTACTGTCAAAAGATTGAGGACACCGCCGAAGAGAATTCCTTGTTTTTGCAGTGGATCCGCCCTTTCTCGTGGGAAATCTGGGCGTCACTTGTCGTATGTTTGGCGGGTGTATCAGTGCTCAACAGCAGGAGGGATCTGTCGGGTTTCCCCTGGATGTTCATCCTCAACCTGGGAATCATTTTCAAGCAATGTCCACCAACCTACAATTCCAAGTACTTTCTCACCCTCACAATTTGCGTGGGAATTGTTTTGGAGACTGCTTACGAGACTTTTGTGACGAGCCAAGTCATTTTACCACCGGAAAGAATCATTTTCGAAAATATGAGACAAGTCGTGGAAGAAGGGGGTACAACATTTCGGCTGCCGTTTCCATGGAATTTTGGACCGAGGACTGGGACAACGAACCTCTCATGGAATTCCTCAAGAATGACCATTTGAACAACATGTTTTCTAGGGACTACAAAAGATACAACTTGACGCGCAAGATGAAGCACACACTTCAGCCCTACTATGACAATTTCACTTTGAGCGAATCCGGAATCCGGTTCATTGTGAACGGGCTTTTTTTGTGATCCTTCGTATTTACAGAAAGCGTATCGTTTCCCTGAGGATCAAGTCCAGGTTTTCCTGACGCACATGTCTGGAAAGGACGACATTGTGTGTTCCTGCGTGCCGGAAGCACTCACCCCAGACGTGGAATCCTACTATTTGTACAACAGGTTGCATGGCGAGATGACCCAGTGGGTGAGGCTCTTGGAGGAAGGAGCCCTCGTTTCCCAACGACACAAGTTGGTGCGGGTGCTTTCATCTTGGAAATCCCACAAACACATCCGATCCATCCAAGAGGAAATGGGTGGTGGTGGTGCTGGTAATGGTGGTGGTGGTGGTGGGAGTGGAGGCTATGGAGGAGGTCCTCGACCGCTTTCACTGAGGAACAGCAAGGTCGTCTCCTCCATTTATTGCTCCACGTGCTTCCTTGGATTGGGAATCCTCGCATTCCTCCTGGAGAATCCTGAGCGGATCAGAACGGGACTTGTGTTTACCTACGAGAAGTGTTGTATTTATTTGCAAACTGTAGGTCGCGTGGGTCGGAGAACTCCGAGCAGAGCAGCAGACGGGGTCCTCCCTTTCCTTTGGGATTTCCGATTTCTCAGCCCTGCCTGGCTTGACTAGTGCAGTGAGAGGAGTGACGTAGGCGGATGGTAGGGAAAGGGAAAGGTGAATAGGAATGAAGATAAGGTCATAATCATAAGGTATGTAGATTGGCAAAAATGTGGTTGGGGTGGGGAAGGCTGAAGGCAGAAAGGAAGGATCCCACAACCTTCGCTTATCCGGAGCGATGCTCTCACCCATTGAGCTATACGGGCTATACCACCAACATAAGTGCCAATACTACTTAACCTGTAACCTGCTGTGGTTCATGAGATTGAGAAGCTAAGCTAATGTACAGGTATATACAGGTAACCACTATACCCTATACCCGTATCTGACACTAGGTTGAGAAATTCCCAATGACGTCATAATAAATCAACATTTTTCAATACTATTCAGAGAGTTGGTTATTTTCTGATTCGATACAACCAAACTGTTGCAATTTAATGTTGAGTAATTGATGATGAGCATGATCCAAATTCATGTCATGACACGTCATGTCAGTCATGAGTCTTACTAGTAAAAGAAGATAAGACCACATGGGCTAGTTTATATTTAAACCTTAAACTGCATTAATTCACTCTCTTTCATGTTTCTTGGTAAATTCAGCCAAACGAAGAGATCCCGGCTTAACTTTGACTGCGTACGCTTTCTTCTTTTTCTTGCCTTTTTTGGGTTTGCTGTAGTTGTCATCGCTGTCATCGTCATTGCTGGCGCTGTCGTAGCTTATTATCGTCTTGTAAGTTTCGAGCGACGCTTGCCCCCGCGTACTCCACAAACCCGACTTCTTCAAGACGTTTCTCCCGTCCTCGGTACTATTACAAAATTAAAATCAAACCCAATAATTGTGTACATAATTATCGTGTGTGCGTAAAGTGCGTATGCCGAAGAAGCAAAGTTGGAATCATTCAAACTTGTAATAAATTGTAAAGGCTTGACATGTATGTTGGCTCACCTCGAAATCAAGAGCTGGCATGGAAATGGATAAGAGCTTCAATCGGCAAGTGCAAGCCCCACTGTCTCGGCAAGGGATAATCTTCGAACCCAATGGTTTCCCGAGTAAACTCACAACGAGTGTCGTGCCAATAAAAGTCTCCCTTAGGAATCCTGAGCACTCGAGGAATGTGTTCCATTTGGAGCGCGTTGAGGGATCTTAAAACACCCGAATCCCTGGATTCGGAGCGACCGGCTCGCCGCGCCGTCATCCCCTACTTCTTCCTCCTCGGGCAATTCGATGCTGTAATGTTCCACAAATTCTTTGCAATGCTTGTACTCCCGAAGCGTTTTAATCTTCTCAATGTGAGATGGGGAGGAGAAGGAGATGTGAGGCGAGTCCGGTCCGGCCACCCCACACGCAGTCTCTCAAAATGTACTCCAAGTCGAATTGAGTTTTTAAGCAGAGTTCCTCTACCTTGGACTCATATTGTTGAGCAGCCTTGAAGAATGGATTTGCATGGATTTGCAGCTCGGCAAGTAAATCCACAGCTTTTTGACATTTGGAAACACCCGGGGGATGACAGAAGCCAGAGATGGGTCTTTGAGCGCATCCGGAAACTGCAGTTCCTTCACCGTGAGACAAGGAGGTGTCGTCATAAAGTCGAAGCCAATGTTCCAAGGCCCGCCCACACGAAACACCTCCAGCTTGGGGAAGTTGTCAAAGTCCAGCTTGTCGATTGTGCAAAAGTTCCCAAGGATCAAAGTCTTGAGTGACCTCATTTTAGGGGAGCGGAAAAACAGTTTGGCCACGTCCAGTTCCTCCTTCTCCTTCCCAAGGTGGTTTCGTTGATTGTGGGGGCTGTGCGACTTTGGATGATGGATTGGAACTCGTAGGAACCCCCGAAACTGAGATAAGTCAAGTGGTCCATCTTGGCCACGAACAAGGTGAACCCGCATTTGGCTGCTTGGAAAGAATCAATCTTGAGAGAACCGAGGATATGAACGCGTGTCAAGCGCTTGGAAAACTTTTGCAACATGTTGGCAAAAATGGGTAAATGGACTTGAGTGAAGTTGTTCCCAAACTTGAGCACTTGCAGTTTCTTGAGCTTCATTCCGGCCAAAAGATTTGCTTCTCCAACAAATCCTGATGCTTCGCATCCGCTTCCGGTTTGAACATGAAAGACTTGAGATTTCGGAGGAAGCCTTCGTGACTCAGTTTCCGTAGTAGCTCGTTGATTGTGTCCAAATCGTCCTCCAAGGTGTTGTAGCTGTAGTGAATGCTGGAAATGTTGGCAGCCCCCCTGATGATCGACTCCAGAAGACGGAGAAAGGCATCCTTGGATCCCTTGGACACATCCGATGTGAAACAAAGCTCGTTCGTGAATCGAAATAATCTTCCATCTTCCACCATTCCGGTTTTTTCTCAGCTTGGCCACAATCCGGGAAGAATTTCTGACTCGTCTTTGCTCTTTGGGAGTGACGATCACCCCCGGTTGTGGTTCGGGGTTTCCAATCATTTTAAATTTCTTGAGCGGTTGCCCAGGATCCGTGTCCGATTCACTTTCTTCCTGCAATCACAACTCATCAATTAGACGATGTCACTTGATCACCGCCCATACATTAACTAATGATGATTAATGAATGATTGATTGATTATTGACCTTGACATTGATGAGATGAGAAGCTCGATCCCGAAATCCATATTCTCCATTGGGGATCTCTGAGTTTGTGGTTTGGTCCATGATTCTGATTCGTCACATTTCTCGGCGTTTGTGTCGGACCATCTACATCTCGTTTAATTGTGACGGCGGCCACCGGTTGTGTGTCCATCCCTACTGGATTCTACGCTCTGAATACGTTCTTCAGAGTAAATTCCAAAAAAAGACGACGAGGACTGATGACCAGAGTGTTGGCTTCCTGCACGACTGGATGATAGACATGATGACATGACATGACACGATAGAACTTGATAAATAAGGTCCGAAAACCTCCGATATACTCCGGTCCGAGTATTTTAGGCCATATATACTCTCGTTTTCCTAGCTTCCAATCTTCCAATGCCCTTTCATTATTTGTCATTTTCGTGCGCATGTATTTGCATATTGCTATGCTTTACTGTCGTTTTTGTCGTTCCAGTTCCAGTTCCAGTTCCAGTTCCAGTTCCAGTTCCAGTTCCAGGACAACCGGACGGACCCGAACGCAGACATGAGAAGGACTATCGCTGATGTGATTTGCTCGCCAACTCCAAATTGTCCAACAAATAATGTTTTGTTGACTGTTGACGTACAACTAAAAAATGTATTGCGCAAGTCGTACATTTTAGCTTTGGTTAGGTTAATATTAATTATCAATTATCACATTGCTCATAATCATCATTATCAATTGAGCTGGATGGATGGATCACTTGATGTATTATACAAATAATGACAGGAGAATATGAGAGGAAAAGTGTCACATAACACCGGCGACCACTGCACTGGATTTGCTGGGGTAGTGCGATGTGTAAGTGACATTGTGACATAATAATTAACATTTATCAAAAGTAAGATTAATTTTAATACCTATGATTACGCTAACTGGGCTAATGCTTAATGCAAGAATGCACAATGTATCAATCATGTTGACAACGCCGAGATAGGAGGGAATTACGTTTTGCAGTTTGGACATGGGAATTGGTAATCTTGCTCGTGTGCACGCCGTGGCCCTGCCCTGACTCATTGAGTGAAACGGAGACTCACACGATGACCAGAGGAGAGAACCAACAATCGTGATGTGATGTCCCATTGTCCATTGTCCACGTCCATATAAATAGCGTGCAGGTCCTCCAGTCCAGCCATTTTGTTCCAGGTTGTTCCAGTTCCCAGACCGTACTAGTATGAAGCTCGGGAAGGAGCTTTTGTTCCTCGTCGCCCTTCTGGTACTTTTTCTACATAAACACACAGACTGACATTCATTCTGTTGTTCATTTCACGGGTCATGTGAGGAGGTCACTCAGAAGAGGGGTGAATGTTAATATTCCAATGCTAATCATTGCAGGGCTTGACGTGCGAGAATGTGCGAGGGCAGGAGATGTGGATTGCCAACATCACGCACGGAATCTCATCCTTCCACCCAAACCCCTCTGACTACCGGGTCTACCGAAACGTCATGGAGTTTGGCTGCCGGGGTGATGGGGTCACGGATGACACCGCCTGCTTCAACACTGCCATTTCCTCCGGCGGTCGCTGTGGACTCAACTGCGGCTCTTCCACCATCCTACCCGCCTTGGTCTACGTTCCCTCCGGGAGGTACTTGATCAGCTCCCCCATCGTCATGTACTACTACACTCAGCTCGTGGGGAATGCGCTCAACCCGCCGGTCCTCGTCGCAGCCCCCACTTTTCAGGGGATGGCCGTCCTGGAGTCAAACCCATATGACGACGGTGGCAACAACTGGTTCACCAACCAAAATAACTTCTTCAGACAAGTCCGAAACTTTGTCGTGGACTTGACGCAAACTCCGCCGGCCGCTGCCACCACCGGCTTGCATTGGCAAGTCGCCCAAGCCACGTCCTTGATCAACCTCAAGTTCATCATGTCCCGGGACGCCAACACGAACCACCAGGGAATCTGGATGGAGAACGGCTCCGGGGGATTCATGTCCAACCTCACTTTTGAAGGAGGTCGATTTGGAATGTGGGTTGGGAATCAACAGTTCTTGTCCACTGACATGACCTTCAACTACTGTCGCACGGCCATCTACATGAACTGGGTAAGCCTCCTATTCAATTGTTCTAAATATATTAATTTGCGGTTTTATATGTACGATTGCGATTGTGACTTCGTCACGCCGTCATTGACCTTTTGTGCTCATGCGACCCTTAGAACTGGCAATGGACATTCAAGGGCATTACGTTCAACAATGTGGGTGTCGGGATCGATATGACGGCTCTCAACGGAGGCGCCGTGTACAATGGAGTCGGAAGCATTCTTCTCATGGACTCGACCTTGAAGGACACTGCGACTGGAGTGCTCGTCAACACCAACACCGCTCCAGGACCAAACGACGTGTCAGGTACCCTTCTGCTGGACAATGTCCTGGTGGAGAATTCCCCTGCCGTTGTGGCCAATGCTCAAGGCCAACGCGTCCTGGAAGTCCAAGGGACAGCAACGGTCGCCTCCTGGGGTCGAGGCTCACGTTACACTGACCAAAGCGGAAGCGGAACTTACACGGCGGGATACTTGCCCACTCCACAAAAAAGCCCGAGTCTTCTGGATTCCCAAGGACGCTTTCTAGAAAGACCGCGTCCCCAGTATGAGCACTTGAGTGTCAACGACTTTGCATCTGTCAAGGGTACCAGATAATTACAATTAGGTTAGGTTCGGTTAGGTTTGTAGTCTTTGATAATTTGAACCCCTGTCATTGTTTGCAGACGGAGGAGCGAGAGGTGACGGGGTCACTGACGACGCAGACGCCATCCAAGCTGTCATCAATGCGAACGTAAACTCCAAGGTCGTGTTTTTCCCGGCCGGGTCATACGTCATCGGAAGGACAGTTCACATTCCACCAGGGACTCGAATGACCGGAGAAACATGGACAGTGTTGATGGCCGGTGGCTCTGCCTTCCAGAACCAGAACAGTCCACAACCTATGCTCCAGATCGGTATGCCGGGTCAGTCGGGGTCAGTTGAGATTTCGGATTTCATGTTCTCCAGCAAAGGAGCTCAGCCTGGAGCCATTCTGATTCAATGGAACCTGCGAGAGAGCAGTCCCGGGTCCGCCGCCATGTGGGATGCTCACTTCCGGGTCGGAGGATTCCAAGGGACGAACCTGCAAGTGCCGCAATGCCCGCGGGGTCAGGGTTACGTTCCTCAATGCGTGGGTGTCCACACACTCCTCCATTTGACGACTCAATCCTCTGCACTCCTGTCGAACGTATGGGCGTGGACAGCAGATCACGACTTGGACAACCATTTGGCCCAAGGTCAAATCTCCATTTACACGGGTCGGGGGGTGCTGGTGGAGTCGAACCCGGGTCCAGTGTGGCTGTATGGGACGCAGTCGGAACACAATGTGATGTACCAGTACCAACTGACGAACGCTAGGAACGTGTTCATGACGATGATCCAGTCGGAGACTCCTTACTGGCAGCCGGGTCCCGCCGCACCCACGCCCTTCACCCCGAACGCGGTATTCAGTGACCCCACGTATGGACATTGCCAAGCGGGGGACGTGAAGTGTCCACTGTCGTGGTCCATCCGGGCGACGGGGTGCTCGAATGTGTACGTGTACGGAGCAGGGATGTACAACTTTTTCAGCAACTACGACCAGACGTGTTTGCTCACGGAAGACTGTCAGTCTGGGATGGTGAGCCTGGACAACAATTCCGCCTTCTACGTGTACAACGGGAACACGAAGGCGGCTGTGAACATGTTCTTGCGGGACAACCTGACTCCGCTGGCCAGGGCCGTGGACAACGTCAACGGGTTCTGCCGCACCATCAATGCTTTTCTCCCCTTCGTCTAAAATACACTTTCCTTCACTATTGAATTATATAGTAAGAACATAATAGTAGAGTTTGAGTTTGAGCGTCCTGTGCTCTTCCATATAATGTCTGTTCAATTCTCAATGAGTGCACTGATGAGGTCACATTCTGTTGACAATGACAATGACTTAATGACCGTGACGTAAGTAAAGCAAGCGTCCCTCGAAGGATGAATCTGCACATCTGCACAATCTGAATGGAATCCACATTCATTCCTCTGTTAACGCTTCATAAATCCTGTAGTTGTAGTGAGAATGACTAGACATGAACTTGCATTCCATTTCCAGTGCTGAGGGAAGGGAGCCAAGCTTTTTGAACTCTCCTCCGTCTGTCTCCGTCTCCGAGCAAACGCGACCCACGCACGCTAGTGATGCAATCAACAATCATACCATGAATAAAATATACCGCACAATTCGGACATATTGGCTACTGCT
Source organism: Harlomillsia oculata (assembly GCA_019776145.1). Lineage (NCBI taxonomy): Eukaryota > Metazoa > Arthropoda > Collembola > Entomobryomorpha > Oncopoduridae > Harlomillsia > Harlomillsia oculata. Next base: position 9,283 of record JABASF010001184.1, on the reverse strand, counting down.
CTCCATGGCAAGGTTCATCTTCATCATGTTGTGGTCACTGTTGTATGCGCGACGCGGGTTTGAGAATATTGAGAGTCGAGAGAACGCTTCTTGTACTCTCACGTCTCATTGTTCATTCCCATTGTATTGCATTGCATTTTATTTTGCACATAGCCCTGCATTATCATTTATCATCATTAGATTCATTCATTCATTCATTCATTCATTCATTCACTCCAGGAGCCATAAATATGCAATTATTGTGTCAAATACATAGGGCAGGCAATCGTTGAAGAGGGTAGGTTAGATGTGAGATACATACGGTACGGAGTGGAGTGTGGCCGAATGCAATGAGTCGCAGGTCGCAGTCGCAGTTCAGTGAATGTTCAAGCTGCAATTGTCGCGTCCATGTCCATGTCCAATCCAGAAGAGGGGAAACTCACGGGAATCGACAACCGGATCGGCTAGCGGCTGTCCCAGCTGGGTCAACTTTCAATGTATATTCGACAAACAGTGGGCTATGCGCTCCTAGCTGCAACTATTACAATGACCATAGCTTACTCACATAGACTTGTGAGCCTCATGCTATAAGGCTATGCAGGGCTTATTATTATTACACCAGCACAACTTAATAATAAACGAACGACATGAGCGCCAGCGCAGTAGGAATGTATGATATGCATGGGAATGGGAAGGGAACATACATGATGATGATGAAGATGATGATGTGAGAGTGAGAGTGACTGAGACATTCACAATTCATTCCTAGTGCTCACTCTCACTCTCACTCTCACTCTCACTCACGTCCGCAGTCCGTACTCTCACCTCTGCTCTCATCTCTCAGTCTTCGTTCCTTTTACACCTACAGACGTAGAGACCTACACGGCCTACACCAGCGCAACCGCAACCCTATCCTACCGTACTCAAACCAACAATAGGCCAGCCAAGGCAGCCGCAGCCCAAAGCACAAGCACAACGAATAACCTTGAATGACAATCTCATCACCTGTTTTCCTTGTTTCTTTTCTCCGTGCTTCTGCTTGCTATCCTGCAATTCAAGTTATACAACAGCAGGCACCAATAATCCCTATCACTTATCACACCACGAGCTCTTATCAATCACAATCCCTTGCGTGGTTCAAACTGTTCAATGCGATTACTTACAAAGGCGTAAATCAATCTACAGATAAGGTTTCCTCTTCATCATTTCCTACAAGATACTAAATTTGTTTAGTTATAGTTATAGCTATTTAGTTGGAGCGTCATCTCAATATTTCCAATACAATTAAAGAGAAGGAAAGTACCCCGATCATAAAAGACAAAGATGGCCGATAACGCCGCCAACAAGGACGGGAGCAATTATTTCAAAACTGCAGAGTCAAAAATAAAACTGGTGATTGGCTTGCTGAAGGGAGAAAAGGCATTCCATTTCACCACCGGAAGCAGGTACAACCTCTTCGTGGCTCTCAAGGAAAGCACCAAGTCTTGCAGAGTTAACTTTTGGGACACTGCAGCCTACTCGGCTAAACAGCTGCGCAGAATTGCCAAAGGGATAGAACCCGGAGCTCCGAAAGGAAACTGGCTTTTGCGACTGGACAATCCGCATGTTGGCAAGGTCGACTTCCCTCACATCAACATCAACCCCAGTGTCAGCGGAATTAAAACGGACCCGCACATCCGCGTCAGCTCCGCCGCAGTTGAGGTAACCTTCCATGCAACAGCGGTCTTTAATTAAGAGAGTTTCGTATAATTGGATTTTAATTTTTAAAAAGTGAATTGAAATTATATTGATAGGCCGGATCCCAAACTGCCCGTCTTGTCAAGGTTATCAACCGAATCAACAAAATTGCCATCCCGATTGCAATCACAATCGACATAGGAATGCTATTATACAACATCCACAAAGATGTCAAGAACGGAACATCTAGGAACTTTGTGGAGACGGCGGCTGCCATTGCGGGTGGTTGGGGTGGCGGTTTCGGCGGAGCGGCTGGAGGCGCAGCCATTGGCACTGCCATTTTCCCGGGCATTGGAACCATCGTTGGAGGGATGGTTGGCGGGCTCTCTGGAGGAATCGGCGGTTCATTTGGTTTAGCAAAGATCACTCGTGTCATTGGAGACAAGCACGGTTACGACATGGAAAATGCAAATTGTGTTCAATGCGGAAAAGTCTTTAAGGCGAGAAAGTACAACAAGGAGGAATATTGCCAAACTTGCGAAGGTGTACGGAAACTGGGACTTGAAGTGCTCAACGCCTTGACAAGCGGGCAGTTTGACAAGTTTGAAGTTGAACAAACGAACATTGACGGAGCGGAACTGAATGAACAGATGATTGTGTTACCATTCGAGGATGGCGAACTGGGAGACGATGATCATGATCCCACCGACACATCGGACGTGGATGACGAAGTGGATAATGAATTCATGTTCATCCTGGATGATGAACACGGAGATGATGCTTAAGGAATTTTGATGGATTTCTTAGACTCTGAGGAAAGTCAACGAAAGCAAATGTGCAAACAAATTAATTAACTTTAATCGTGCAGCGTAAGAAACCTATTAGTACACAAGTTCTCACATTCTCATAATTGGTTCTCATCCCACACTCGCACACGCACCACCGGAGGAGGAGAGGAGTGAATTCAGCGTGGACGTATGCATTAGTGGACGTGGAGTCAGAGTCAGAGTCTAGTCGCAGGGATTTATAACCACAATCCACTCAGTTGTGCAGTCATCAGAGGTGCAGGTGGGCAAAGCAGGAACAACATTTCAGCACCATCAATTACATTAGGTGAGATTACATTATTAATTAAACTAGTTACATACTATAAGTAAGCGTGTAATTAATAAATGATTGTTTTGTTTACTCGGGAGCGCATGAGAAAGAGAATACATGGCCTGGACCACACGATCACTATGAAGGAATGACCGAATGACCTCACTCCTCTCCTCTCTCTCAATGTCCATGTCTACACTTTATTTTAACGGTTGGTTGGTTGGTTTTGGTTTATATAAGGAAATCCACCAGCCTTACTTACTTTTTGTGGTCCCTTCCTATGTACAGAATGCTCAAAAAAGTGCTGTGTTGGTTATGGTTGTGGATGGGAGCCGAGGTGAGCTGGACGCGGAATGGAGACGTAACGGAGCGGACGGAGACCATAAGCTTAAGAGTTCCCACCGCACACTTCCGGGCTCACCACCAAAAAGGGACTTTTTCAATAAGTATAAATATCAAGTAACGCAACCTTCAGTCGTGCAATAGTTCAAAAGTTGATTCGTTGTTGTTGGCGGTCCACACACTCTTCAGTCTCAACTCATTTCGTAGTCTCCAGAATTTTGAGGGAAGATGAGCTCAGTTGCGCAAGTGATTGTGAGCGGAACTTTCACTGGGTACCGCCGGGTCATGCGGGGGATTCTGTCCATGCCCGGACTCAATGCTGCCCTTGCCCGTTTCATCATGACTCAGTTCCGGGCTGGAGGAATCAACATTCGCGGGAAAGGAGTCCCCGCCTCCGAAGCCGAAAAGGACAAGGACGTCAACCACAACCCGTGGGACATCACGGTCCACGACAGCCGTTTCTTTGCCCGGGTAGCCATTAATCCTTCCCTAGGCATGGCGCAGACCTACAACGAGGGCATGTGGGAGTGCAACGACCTCACTGAAATGCTCTCCCGCGTCTTTCGTCACCGCCAGATTTGGAGGTGGCAATGGAATGTTTACAAGAACGCAGTCAATCATGTCGAGATGTGCTTCTTCAACAATCAGCGCCCAAGGAAAAGTTGGGAAGTTGCAAAGAAACACTACGACATTGGTAATTTACCGAAAACAAAAACAATCAACAATAACAATAATTAGTGCTGATAATTGAGTTGATTAATGATGTGGATTTTGGACAGGAAATGAGCTGTACGAAAGCTTTCTGGATCCGTGGATGCAGTACACGTGCGCTTACTGGCCCAATGCCACGACGCTGGACGAAGCTCAGTTGGCCAAGATGGACCTCATCGCCCGGAAACTTATGCTCAAACCCGGGATGCGGGTGCTGGATCTGGGTTGTGGGTGGGGAATGTTGGCCAAGTACCTGGCTCAGCATTACCATGTGTCGGTCGTGGGGGTCAACGTGTCGAAGGAAGGGATTGAGTTCGGAAGGAGAGCGTGTGCAGGGCTCCCCGTGGAATTCCGACTGGCGGACTACCGAACGATGGACGAGAAGTTTGACCGGATCTGTTGCATTGGGATGATGGAGCACGTGGGGCTTCAAAACTACCGGGACTTCTTCCGGGTTGCTCACCGCTGTCTCAAGGACGACGGGCTCTACGTCATGCACACCATCGGCGTTCACCAACCGCTCCCCCGCTGCGACCTCTACTTCGGAAGTGACATCTTCCCGAACGGAATGCTTCCGTATGCCACGGACGTGACTCGGTTCTCCAAGAAGCTCTTCGTGATCGAAGACTGGCACAACCTCAACACCGACTATGCCAAGACACTCAAGTGCTGGAGGGACAACTTTGTATGCAACTGGGGTCAGCTCCAGGCCAAGTACGGTCCCACATTCTTCAAACGGTGGACCTACTATTTGCACTGCTCCGAAGCTTTGTACCTGCAACGAAAAATCCAGTTGTGGCAGGTCGTCTTCTCCAAAAGCGGATTCCCGGGTGGATACATTTGTCCACGCTAATCACGCCCACAAAAGTTGTTTCAATTTACTAATCGAGAATCGAGAACAATAAAAGTATTACTTCATGATAAATCAAATTTGTTACACGATTGATTGCAAATCGTTGAATTGTGGGGCATTGCGAGAAATGACTCCACGGGTCGGAACGTCGGAAGTCAGAACATCAAGGTTATGGTGTGTTATGGTGTGTTATGGTGTGTTATGGTCCTTGTGGGTCGTTATGACAATTGACAATACACCTGAACTTGATCCATACGGGAAAAGACCAGGGAATCGCGTGGTTGACGAAGAAAGACCTCAAAGACCGACCGTGATTTATAAGGAGAATCAACTGTTGTGAGACCCTTCATTGACATTACTGGCCAACTTTAGTGTTATTGGTGCAACCGTGCAACACCGTGAAAATCATATAACTTCTAGAACCGGCGAACCAGACCCAAAGGCCGACTGGGTTGATAGTGTGCGATTGTAGGTCAAAGGTCGAGATGATCTCATACTCTTCAATTTCGATGCACCGTTGAATTATGTGGGGCAGTGTGAGACATGACAAAGAATTCCACTCAAGAAAACAGTTATGAGTGGGAAGACGTGAAGAGTGAAAACGTAACGTTAAATGAATTGACATGACATGACACAGTGACATCTTCATTTATCTATGTTTACATTCTTTTTGATGATGAATTCCGTGGCTGACGAGACATTACAATGGTACATTTATGGGTCAGTCATGATGATGTCATGACTATATGATTATGATGTCATTTTTGTACAATTCTACGTGACGGAATTTGCATTCCTACGTTAATTGTCTTGCTAATTGCTATACGACAAAACATAAACATAAAGATTTATTGCATTCCGTTGGGGTTACTACATTTCTTTCTTTAACAAACAAACATAATAAGACATTTTGTATTGTTGTAGCGATAGGCACGGCACGGCACGGCACGGCACGACACGGACACTAACACAAGGAAATACATTAGAGCGAGATGAGTGGTTTCCTTTACGTCCTTGCGATGGTGAGAAGTGGGAAGGGAATGTTATCCACGCTATCCATATCCCACACTTTCGAACACCAACGAAAATTGTTAATTGTCCACATAAAAGTGGCGAATAAAAACCATGCTTCTATAGCACATGCGCATTGAGTTATACTTAATTACAACTCCAAATTGACCTGATTTGCAGAAAAATCCAAGAAGCGATGAGGCCGAGGCATTGAAAGACGCGGATCAGGACGGCACGCATGAAATCGATCCTATATGGGTTTTCACGTCATTTTACCCGAAACCGAAACGGGGAGACGGGCACTCATCCATGAGCCCGTTTGCATTCATTCGTGAACATGACAACGAATTGGCAAACAAATGCACCACCAGCTCCAGGAGCAGCAGACCTGCAGACCACACCACGTCCCATTCACTCTCATATGTGAGTGTGAGTGCAATAAAAGTAGTTTCATTCATGACAAGAAATCGGAGGAGCCTACAAGTCAAAGTAGAGCAAGTTACTAAGTTGTCGTTGTTGGCAACGAATGTTGTTTTGCAAATTGGTAAAATACTTTATGTTGTGCAAAATATAATGGTTTTGACATTATTTGTAGAACCGCTGAATTTGGAACGTGAAGCAAGTCTAGAGGAGCGTCCAGGTTGAATTATTGAACATTGAATCGTAAAAGGATGCAGTGACAGTGAGATTGAGTGCGCAGTGTCGACATCCCATCCCGTGGCCTTGCGTCGACGTGTCCGTGAAGGCGACGGCGTTCCCCTTCATTTGTTGTCGTTAGGTGGACGACGTCATGCTCAAGTCTTGTTTTCAACTCTTCCCACCTGCAAATTGTACAGTAACAATCAAATCAAAAATCGACTACCTTTTCATTGTACCCGGTTTTTGATATTTTACCCGAGTTTTATTTGATTTGACAGGTATTGGTTGTGCTCTGCTGTGTGATAGTCACGGAACGCCATCCTCCAGATTGTCCAAGTCGTCCTTGTTATCCAGATTCGAACGTTCTACTGTAGTGCCGGTTTCAACCATGAGTGGGGACCAAGGGAGGAAGTCACTTCCAGTCGACCTCTTGGCGAGGGGTGACGATGGGAGTTTGATTGGACGCGGCGGTGGCGGTGGACGTGGACACGATGCGGTGAGACACCTCATGTCAAGCAACAGTCTGGACCAAGTGGTGACGGGTCCTTTGCTCGGAGCTTATGAACTCCAGCGGCTACTTCCGGATCAGAAAGTGAGGATCCAAGTGCTCACGTGGAACATGGGATCCCTCCCGTTACCCAACTACAAGCAGCTCAGGGACTTGTTTTATCACGACGACGGTCACGACCCCGAAGGTCAACGCAACGTTGACGTTCACGTAGTGGCCATTCAGGAGTGCTGGCCGGATTCGGATGCCTGGGAGGTCGAAGTTCAAGCTTGTCTCGGTCACAACTACGCTCTCTTCCATTCTCTCTCCTTTGGAACGCTTCACCTTGCCATTTTCATGCGGCGGGACCTCATTTGGTACACCACCGAAACTGTGGATTCGACACAAAGTGTTCGGTCCGGTCGACTCTTCAAAACGAAGGGGTCAGCAAGCGTAGGATTCGGGCTTTTCGGATCTCGCTTCCTGGTCATTAACGGACACTTGACGGCCGGGGAATCCGCAGAGAGAATCAACAACCGAGTGGAGGAACTCCGCCGAGTGTTGGACGCCAGTAAAAAGGGGATGAGCGAGTTGTCCAATGCAGAATACGACGCCGTCTTCCTCTGTGGTGACCTCAACTTCCGCATGGCTCCACCACACATGACCCGTGACCTCACTCTAGAAAGCATCCGGAAGGACGACCTGGCACACTTGAGGATGTACGATGAGTTGACCTACATCCTTCGCAGCGGGGGCGCAATGCCGAGTGCTTTCAAAGGCTTTCAGGAAGCTGCTGAGGTCAAGTTCAGGTCAAGTGAATTCCTTTACAAAGTGTAATTAATTAATCTTTTGATTAAAAATCATGACCTAAATAATTCATTAATTACGTAATTGCAGACCGACGTACAAGTACGACTTGGGGACGGACAATTTTGATTCTTCGAGCAAGAAGCGCGTGCCGGCCTACACGGACAGAGTGCTCTTCAAGGTCAAATCCACGGAGGCGGGGAAGGAGGTGGAGTGCGTGGCCTACGACGCCGTGACCTCAGTCCGGGTCTCGGACCACCGTCCCGTGTACGCCGTATTCAGTCTCCCGGTGAAGCATGGCTATGACACCCTCCCCATGACCGGCGGTCGCTTCAAGCGGGACGTCTTCGTCAAGGGCATCCAGAAACACGCTCGCTACCTCCTCGAACGACGTAAGATGATGGCTGCCACCGTGTGTCATCTCTCCTAGTCTCTGACCTGACCTGACCTCCGCAGCTTGCTGAGTAGTACATATATACAAGTCTAGTATTAATTTTTCTGATAATGTGCTCACATATAAAACGATATAAACTATTCTATATGCAAACTCGATTTCCTTACAAATGAAACGTTCATTACATTCTCTTTATTCATGTGTAATCTTAATTAAGACATAATTAATTAATTAATTTTTTTGATTGAAAGAAGAAAGAGGGTCGAAACTAACTCAAGTCAGCTAAGCTAAGCTCAATTATCTAATCCAATCAACATTGATTTTTACAATTAATTAATTAATAATAACAATAGTCCATCCATTCTTATGGATTAATTACGTTAATTCCTACTTTCCTATATGCGCCGCGAGGTCAAAGTTCATCGTGTACGTGTACAGCATTTCATTGGCTCATTGGCTTGGATCAATTGTCGTAGTATTTTAATTAACTGTAATTGTAATGTGAGTAGGTATAATACTTGTGTATTTCAATTAATTAGCATTGACACTCTATTTACGTAATTAGTATATATGGCACGGTCAAAGCACCCGGGTAGTAGTTTTTGAAGTGGTCGTCAACATCTAAGGCATCTTTCATTTCATTTCATTTGATGGGCTGGACAACAATGGAGAATGGAGAATGGAGAGTGGAGAGTGGACTAGAGGAGTGGACACTCGGCCTAGACCCAACCGCCGGTGAGTTTGTGGAAGAGGTCGTGGTTGAGGGTCTGGGACGCCTCTTTGGAGCGGAGGGACAGGAAGATGTAGCCTCCGATGAACTCGTGCACCACCTTGCAGTCCGAGCTCAGGCACGAGAAACTCATGTTCTCATCGTCCAACTGCACCATCATCAGCTTCACCTCCCAGTTCACGTTCCATGCCTAGTTAATTCAACTCCATTAAGGATCAATCAATCAATACTGTGCAATGTCAACACGTGACTCAACTCACTTTCATGGTGTTGTAGCGCCACGTCTTCAAGTGATCCCCTGTCTCCCGGTCCAGCTTCATGATTCGGTTGAACGTAACCCCCAGAAGCTCTTCCCGTTTGGAACCTTCGAACCGAACCACGAACAGGGACACCCCAAAATCCGGAAGACTTTGCCAGGCTCGGATGTAATTCATTTTCGCTTCCAGTAAATTGCAATCCTTTACGTTTGCATGCGCTTCCAGAATCCGCTGCGTCAGCTGATCAAATAAAATCTAATTAAATTATTAATTTAAGGGTTTAATGGTGATAGGAATT
>JABASF010001183.1:0-25384 GCA_019776145.1 Harlomillsia oculata | reverse complement strand
AATTTTTTGCAAGGGTTGACGAATTTGCTGAAGGAAGTAATGTTATATTTTCTAAAATTATGAACACGAACAAAATCTTGAATGTCATGTTTGTGAACTTATACTCATCATATGAGTCATAGTCATGAGGTTGCAGAAGGATGAATTGGGCGTGAGTTGAATGATTATTTATCATAATCCAAAGGGTACTTCAGACAATGTCAATCCATGGTTTGGGGAAGTACGAAGATTGACAGGGAAGAATCAAAACTTGACTTTCTCGAGCACTTTGACTGAGTGTCAAACATGCAAAGCAGCATTCAATTCAATTCGATATGATACTAATCTAATACTTTTAAGTGAATACATCTCATTTTATTGTTTATAAATTCATTATTCTTTACGCATCACAGGCAATTCCATTTTCAATCGCTCGGCAGAACCACGACACGGTATTTAATTTTCAGACTTTAAAGAAACGCGAATCCGCAAGAGTGGGATTGCATAATAATGATGATAAATGATAATGGTATTATAATTTTTCGACAATCGACCCAAGACGTTCAATCGGAACCAACCAATTCTAGAGCGTTTCCGTACGAATTTCGTTGACCGTTTGGAAGCATAATCAGCCAATCTTCTAGACTCTGACATTAAAATGAGAGTAAGCACCAGACGGATAAACACGCAAAATTAACGAGTGATACTGAAGATACGGTATAGCATAATTTTTCGTACGATTCTTTCATTCTTCCTCGTAATTTCGTAAGCTCAGCTCTTATTTGTTCTAGGTGATCGTAAAGCTTCATTCTTAGTTTAATGCAGTGAAATGGTAAGAAACAGCAAACGTTGAATTGAAGTGATACAATTACTAAACTGTATCGCTTTATATTTGAAACTATAGACATCAGTGTATCACTCCTGATGACGATCGAAGTTGGTGATGTAAAGCGTCTCAAAAACGCGATGTTATGTAACCTTTTCTGCAAAAGTAATGTATTATGTCCATTATGGGTCTGTGACAACGAAAGCATTTTTACATGATGCATTTTTGAGTAAAACTTTAACGGTGAACTTTAATCAATGACTTTTATATTGTGCAAAATTACACACGCAATATGTAGATGGAATCGTTATTTTCTAAAGAGAATTGACTCAGCGTGTACATATCGTTGTCCAGAATGAATGTAATTCCAGAATTCTAAACGAATGTAAAGAATTAAAGAAGACGGCATCAGTTTATGGTTCAACTATTTACAAAAAAATGCAAATTGAAACTTAATGTAATGATAATGTATTATGATTATCATAAACTAACTTTTGCACTGACGGCGGTCAGTTGAAGGTTAGAACCTGGACACTTAAAGAGTCTCCAAATAAGTACTTTTAATTTCTTCACAGTCATGGAAGATAAAAATTCCTTCTGAATGGGAGCAGCGTTGTCTTTCATCGGAATTAAATTGAGGACTGTGTGAAAACAGTAGAAATATTAACCAAAGCTAGTATTATTATGTACAATGTATAAAGGTATTGATAAAAGGATAAAACCGTTTACAGTTCTTACATATTAAGTCGGATTTCATTGTCATAACTTTACTTTGATCTGCTTCCTCTGCTCCGTACTCTAAAAATGTTAGTCAACCATACAATAATTTAAATAAGTGATTACCGTATTACGATTGTACTCACTTTTAGGGCCTTACTTTGCACAAAAACTGCGTACAGCGGATGCTCTTTCAAAAATTCGGGCTGGTTTTGTTGTTGTTTCCATTGAATTGCAAATCGTTTAACATAATCTAATTCAGAATCCCGTCTTTCTCGGCTTGAAATACTGACTCCTTCCAATTTCTTTAAACAAAAATTAATACATAATGTTGTAAAACCAACGAATGAACTAATTACAATTAATAAGGGAAAATGCAACACACCCGTAATTGCGGTATTCGGGCAATTATAATCTGTCTATTAGTGGCCGGAGCATCAACTTCAAACACTGGGTTCCCTGAAACCCTCAATTCGTCGAGTTTGCACAGCTTACTTAATTCGTTGAATGACATCCACTACAGACAAAAATGTACAACTTGTGACTTTATAAACTTTATATCATATCCATATCAATCCCATCTCATTTTAGTACTACAACCGTTACTCCTTACATTTGAAATTCTGTTGTCCGATAAATTAATACTACATAAATTGAGAAAGAACGGAGTGGAGAAGCTGTCACCCTCCTTGGGAAAATGGACTGATGGCAACTGATTGCCACAAAGATTTATGTAAGTCAAGCTGAAACGAGACAAAAAGCATTGGCATACTATGAGACTAGGCTTGTTTTACTTGACCCCAGATGCTATCACGAAACAAACCATGTTATGGTTTTACCTTGTCAATACAGAAAGTTTTAAAACCTCATCCCAACTCGAAATTTTGTTCCCTTCCATGTCCAACCTGGACACATTCTGCAATGCGATTATGGGAGACGAAGAAAGATTCGAAATATTATTGAAAGGCACCTTTGAAATAATCACAATTTATTATTAAATTCATGAAACTCATTTTGAAAATTACTGTGACTCAAGATTCAAAAAGAAACAATTACCTGGAAATCTGTAACATTAGGCCACCAAGTAGAAATGCGAAGAAAATCATTCCAGTCATAGTTAATTGAACCAAGTATCACATGATTAAGATAAGTTAAAGGTACTTTTGAAGATATGTCTTCGTCAGTGCAAAACTGCATGGGATTATTACTAGAAAAGTTACAGGGTTACATTTTACGAGAGTTGCAAAGTGAAACCAAAAGAATCGCATTTATTCATCAATACACAATTACCTCAAATTCAGTTGCTTGAGACCTATGAGATGAGAACAGAGATCAATAACTGATGTCCACGATGTAACAAAATTACTTCCAAGGTTCAACGAGATAAGATTGGGACACATTTTTGCGAGGTCATTCGGTTCTCCAAGCTTTGCAATTGCATGATCACCCAAATCAATTACTTTTCGGTCTCTAGAAATCATATTGTATGGCAGCCTCATTAGCACACACATACGAAAAGCACTGTAAAATCAATCTCACGTTAATTCATAGTAATATTACCTGAGCTGAATTTTTAATAAATTATCACCAACTTGTTGCACATTGATACGCTTGATGTCCGACAGATCCGCGAAATACTTGCATGTCAACGCTTCCATCAAGGATTTGACCCGGGTCACTTTCCGTGGTCTCACAAAGGAACCCGCATTTCCTGGAACGGAACACTTGAAATATGACTGTCCATCATGCTTTCCCCTGGACACATTTTCCCATTCAACTCCTAACCAAATTCCAGGATGTGGATTCACTGGACCGATGTACCGAACCGTCCCAAAGGATGACTTGTCCACAACTACCAAGTCACCAACTTGACCTTCCCATGTCTCCTCCTTTGTTACTGTCACAATGTCGACATGCGACTCTTCCGATTCGAATTGAAACATCGTTTACTGATGTGAATGTGAACTAAAGAGACGTCACTTGTCAAACCGAACGAACAGCTGATACAAAAACTGTCAAAATAGTGCAAATCCACACGTAATTTTGTTCTTCGATCCTTAAAAAGTAAACGAAATCACCGGAAAATATTCATTAGTACTAATTTCGATGAGTGAAAGCACGAGGATAAAATAATTTAATTTTTTCAAGAAAAGTAATATAGAAACTCACTTTAACGTGCAAATCAGCTCCACGGAATACAAAACGAATCGCACACGCGCGTTTTATTGACTAAACTGACTCATTCCAATAATATATCTGCTTCTACGAAGCAGCTGACCCGAGCACATTTGTGATGAGACCTCATGTCACATTTTTAGAAAGACTGTTTCTAAATATATTCCACTTCCAGTATTGAAATTGTACTAAATATTACGTTTAAAGAACTGCACTTTCACTTCTCTTTACTTTCTCTGTCAGAACAAAGGCACCTTTTATTATTAAACATTCCAAAATTAATTTTACAATGTTGCTGAAATTAAAGACGGCGTGAAACTGTTCGTTTCAAGGTAACGTTTGAACCTCATATTTTTACATTGTAATTTTTGTAATACTGGGCCCTCATTTTAAATTTTTATGATTATTGTTATATTTCGACTTGTTCACAGTGTTTTTAAGTTATACTTTCTTGTAATGATCAATGGTCCTCTTTGAGTGTTGTAATTGTAACGTAAACAATACTAAGGCGTAAGCCAAGTAGTAGCCAAGCTTCAAGCTTCCGTATGCAAAATGTCTAATTAGTATTATATTGTTCATTGCATTGTTAGCAAAGGTATCATTGTAGCATGTCGTAGTAAGTTGTATACAAGTTGTCTTGTCTTGGTCCTCCTAGTATTTTTAAAATGTAAAAAAATTGTCGTGGAATATGACAAAAAATGGAAATACTATTAATAGAATAGAGGTTGCACAGCACGAGGTCATAGGTGATGGATCAGGAAAGTCAGTATTACTGTCGTAGCGTCGGAGGTTAAGTTGATAGGTTAAGTTGAAGGTTTTTTAATCAAGTTTTTAACTAACAAAGGATTGCTTTTACTGGCATTGGCATGAACGGAATGTATGCCTTATAAGCTTTAACGTGGATTGAATGTGTCAAAACCGATTGCTGGGACGATCATTGATCAAGATCATGTTTTGTTATGTTCTTTTTATGACCATTTTGAACGTGAGATAATGACTAATGAATGACATAGTTTGAAATCGTCCTGGTTGCATGTTTTTTTGGGCCATTGTGCAATGTGATGACCTCAGTAGGAACGTCATATCCTCTGATGATAGATCTGAATTTTTAAATACATTAATTCAGTAGAAATTGGAGCTAAAAATTGGAATAATTACATATAACTCTGACGGACACTGTCTTTTTTTGTCAAGCTTACGACGGCACTGATGGATCGGAAAGATAATAGCACATGCAGTTTTAGCAACGATGAACTGGTTCTGCTTTGACCTAGAGATTTTTTCTTCATATGACAAACATTTTGCTTGCGTAAATGTCATGAAATCATGACTGAATTTTTTGTTTTCATTTTTGTGTCAACAGAATCCCACTGTCGTACTTCCAGTTGAAGATTATTTGACTCTGTCCGTGTCTGGCAGTTCACCACTTGTGAATTCTGTGCCGGCGTTACCTTCCTCGCAGTCTTCGGAACCGTCATTCGGAATATTTGGCATTAGTACAATGCCAGCAGGTGGAAATGTAGAATGTCAACAATATACGTTATTGGTAAGTTATGTATTAGTTTATTCGAGCAGTTTACAGATTTATATAATGTTCATGTAAGTGTAAGTAGGTAATCAAATGACTCAATTTTGCAGACTGGACTGACTTACGTATTTAACTTAATTGTCGGTACTGGTGCACTCGCACTTCCAGCAGTATTTGCAGCAGCAGGATGGGGTTTGAGTCTGTCAATTCTTCTTGCCTTAGCTTTTATCAGGTTTTTACTTTCTCTACAAACTCGGAAAATCGGACATTTGTGTATGACATTTGTATGCATGAATGTAATTCGTTTTCATTTTCAGTTTTTTAACTGTCACATTTGTGATAGAATCCATGTCCATTGCAAATGCATTAAGTCATAAAAAGATCATTGACGAATCTAATGATGAAATACAAAATTCGAATGTCGCATCGACCAGTGCCAGTGTGCAAGAATCGGATCCATTGATATACAGAGGATTAGAATCCACCCAGGATGAATCCGCGGACCTTTCTCAGAATCTCTTTGAGATTAGAGAAAGATTTGAGATGGTTGGTAAAGCTTAAGTTTGCTTATGAAGTTTTATGTCAACAGTTTTATTACAACTTTATCCCTTTTACTGTTCATTAAGTATGACTCACATTATTGGTTTTTTATAGGGGAAAATGGCCAGTATGTTTTTTGGTACTTGCGGCCTTTACGCGTTTTACATTTGTCTGACTCTGTACCTTTATGGAGATTTAGCCATTTACATTACCGCAGTGGCAAAGTCTTTAAGAGATGTTGTTTGGTGAGTCATTTGACTTATTTAACGGTTCAATAATGAGTCATTTGTACTGGGCAAGTGTATATAATTCTGGTGTTCAAAAAAATGTTTCAGCACAAATGCAAACAACACCAAGAATTCCACTGTGATGTCAGACAGTGATGGCTGCTGGACCGTGGAAGGAGGATTAAATCGTATATCCGCGTACCGATTGTTCACAATCATTTTCATAGTCCTTCTTGGTCCATTTGCGTTTTTTAACGTAACAAAAACAAAATACCTTCAAATGATGACTAGTCTTATGCGATGGTTCGGTATGTTTGAAAACCATTAAAACAAAACAATCGTGATGCATTGAACTTATAGTGGTAACTTCTATAATTTTTCAGCGTTTATCGTAATGATTGTTCTCGCTCTGGTGCGTCTTGGAAATGGAGAAGGCACTGGGAAACCAAACGTTGCGAATTTCAGAGGGCTCCCAAACCTATTTGGCGTTTGCATCTACTCTTTTATGTGCCATCATTCCTTACCATCTCTAGTGGTTCCGATTTCAAACAAGAAACGTTTAATTCCAATGTTTGCATTGGATTACACTATCGTGTGTACTTTCTACGTGCTGATTGCAATCACTGGAGTCTTCGCTTTTGACAAATTACAAGATCTTTATACACTCAACTTCGAGCCGGCACACGGAGATGCAGTCCATGAAAAATTGATATCAATCATTATTGAATATTTCTTAGCTCTTTTCCCTGTATTCACTCTCAGTACGAACTTTCCCATCATTGCCATTACATTACGTAATAACCTTCAAGCTTTATTCCAAGCTCCAAGTGTACCAGGACAGAATCGTGGTGTAGTCTCAACAAGATTGCAATGCTCTAAGCAAATGGGGAAAGTCATGTTCCCACTTTGTGCTATTCTTCCACCTTTCTTAATTTCACTTTGTGTCGAAGATGTTCAAGTTTTGGTCACTATCACTGGTGCGTTTGCTGGTGCCGGGATTCAGTATGTCATTCCCGCTTGTCTCGTATTTTATGCTCGTCGCAAAAGTCCATATGCTGATATCCCAAATAGATATACGTCACCTTTCAGAAACGGTATTTGGCTGTTCTTTGTGCTTCTCTGGACAGTAGTTTCTACAAGTTTTGTGACTGTTCATTTGTTCTCCACATATTTTTCTCGTCAGTAATTTAATGAATTTGTTACACCTTATGACCTTATGTCTGTGTTCAAATGGAACTTGACTGAATGATATTCTCAAATGCTTGTTTTACGCTTTATTGTACATATGAGAAAAAATGCAACCGGAAAAATTATACCGTTCGTAAATTAACAAGTAATGAAATTATATGAACTACATGCAACTGTAATGCCAATAAGTTTATTTATTGTGCAGGATTATATAATATTTATATTAAAGATGGTAAGCTCGTAACCTGTTTGACGATGATGAATGATGATTGATGAGAAAATATTTAAATTTAAACTCAATTTCAAGTAAGACGTTGATAATAATGACAATAATGATTACCAAAATTTTGCAAAATGTGTATCCTTCCAAAAGTAATCTACGGAAATTACGAATTCTGAAATTCTGAATTTGTCTTCGATGACAATAACTATGATAAAATATTGAAAAAATGAGTGGACAAAGTGCAGCAAAGCACATGCTATGCTTAATAAATTTAATTTTGTTCATTTATATAACTTAACGTTTCATTTATTATTAATTCATAGTCATAACTAAGCATTAAATGACAAACAGGCAAAAAAAGTTGACAGCGAGGATGTAGCTGTACATAAAACTTTTTTGATATAGGTAAAGTAAAATGGTTTTTAATGACAGTTTTAACGCGAACGCGTATTCTTCGTAAATTATAGTTTTTCAGATTTTACAAAAAAGTAAAATATGGCGATACGATGAAAGATTTTAAGAGCATCTTCATAATAATCATAAATGAGCAAGGATCTGAACAGCGGCCGTACAGTCTGAATTAGTGTCATAAACCGTTGAAGAACGACTATTTGCATGTGACATAGTCGCATTCTGAAGTGATTGGTCCCATAGTGCATTGTTTGATCCAGACACGGTCACTATCACAGAATCCCTTCCGATAACTTGGGAAGAATCTATAGTCTGGACAATCCGGACGAGATTGCCATCCTTATTTTTGCTTCCTTTATCTGAATCATCGTAAGTGTCGGGATGCTCTTTATTTTCCTCCAATGCCGGAGTTTTGTGCGCTCGAGGATCAAAGGCTAATGATGACATGTCCAGTCCATTAAGGTCCACGCTCACGGCTTGCATTACCGTAACCACAGTGGCACTACTTCCGATTCCTTCTCCTTGAACTAATCCTCCAGTCGATCCCGCTGCAGCTACAAGGGATGCAGTGTCAACCAAAGAGTGTTGTGACAAGTAACTAAGAACTGAAGGATCTCTGCTGTGTAAAGGCGTGTCGGCCACGATCTGATGACTAACGCCTGGATCTAATGATGGTCTATTTCCACCTCCATTCCCTTCTGCTCCACTGTTTCCTGAAGAGCGACTTCTATAACTAGGCGGACGACTGTAATCAACAATGTCGCTTCTTAGATTAGGTGGAGGCCTGAAAATAGTACATAAATCAAAGTCATAAATTACAATATTGCACAATATAAAGGATTGAGAATAAACCAGTTTATCGTTTCAAGTTTACCTAATACTGCAATTGTAAGGACGATACGCTGGAGGCGGAGGAACCATAGAGAATGCATTAGGCGAGGCTAAAGATGCAGCCGCGGCTATAGTCGGATTGGACCGTTCCAATAACAATAATCTTAATCTGTACTCTTGCATTGAAGCTTGATATGACGGCGGAGGAGGTCGATATTGGAATTCCGGATACATCATTGCTGCAACAACAAGGCAATAAAACATTTTTCGTTAGTTCACGAATTCCTCTGCTCCACTTTCAGCGACAGGTTGGATTTCGAACTTGAGGAAAAAGATACATGAAAAATATCTAAACGAGAATCATGTTCATATAGCCCGTGGACAGTGAAGCTTATAGGATGACAAGCCAAAGTCAGGATGAGGAACGGTGGTGCTGACAAAGGAACATTAACTACGACAATCGGAGTGATTTAGGTAGAATAACGGCAATGAGCTTGGCAAAAGTGGCAAAGTCGAGTATAAGCTTTGGCAAAAGTTTTGCTCTCAAACCTGCATAAGGATGATGAGGTCGACCGTACGAAGGGGGTAGTCTCGGCACAAAGCGACGATTGGGTTCCGCTCCACCGTCACCTCTTGAGCTTCCGTTCCTTGCAAAGCCCAACATGGCACGACACGAAGTTCCGCTTTCATTGGCAGTCAGTCTCCATGCAACCGCCGACACGGTCAACAATACGACGCCCACCCCTACGGATTTTTAAAAATACGGAAATTTTAGAATAATGACATGCTTAAACTTCTTATGTATAGTAAACATCAAAGCTCATTCACTTTCCTCGAAGGCTTTCAATCACAAGAACGGAAAGGTCCGTTCCAAACAAAAATCAAAGGTCTTTCCAAACATCCCTAATTCATAATATTACAGTACTGAAGAGTCACACAGGAATAGGAAAAGGAACCACGTGTCTTTTGTTATCCGACACATCAGTCAGACTATCAACGTTAAAACAGCCGTAGGCCAAACCAGGCACTACGCCTTCTTATCATTTAACTTTATCAATGTTGAAGTTGGACACGAAAAGTAAAGTATGTACTAAACGTTAAACATCCACTGCATTCCACTGCAAGGAAACCAAACCTTTCCAATGTATTATTATTTATTATAGAAAGACACCGTGATGGTTGATGGATATGAAGGTTTGATGTTTGAGTTCAGTTCAGTTCATTGTTTGCTGGTGTTTGTCGCGATCGCGAGACTTGAACCTTACAATGACAACAAGAAGGACGTAGGTTTCGAAGTGCACGCCACGGGCGAGAAATTCTGACTATGTCATTCCATTGTTGATTTGTAAGTATCATCGTAAAATCTAATCTTCATTTCTTACCGATCATGAGAAGGGACAGTGTAAGGTGTTCCTTGCCGGCCGACCTGGCAGCACCCAAGGCCGTTCCGGCCACAGTGCAACAAATCCCAATGACTGCAATGACAATAATAAACCAGCGTATCGACACAGCTTGGGATGTAGACATCCCACAACACGATTTTGGCTCTTCTTCTGAAGCATAAGGCACTCCTCTCGGGGCTCTTAAGGACCTAAAAAAAGAATAAAGGAACGTATTTCATTATATTCTATAACGTATTTGAAACTGTTACATTCACACATCATTGATTTTTGCCCTAATAAAAGATCATGTTTCATGGATGAGTAAATCTGCTATCATGTCCGGATTTCCGGGAATTTGTATGAGTAACAATCAAAAAACACACTTGAACAGGATGAGGTGAGGTGACGTGAGCACTGAGGATGTAAATGTAATGGCACTTTGCCATATTTTCTATCTCTCATGTAATCCCTCATTATGTGGGCCAATTCCTCATGTATTGGGAAAAGTTTTTTCATTTCAACAGTTTCCAAATATTCGCATTTTTGTCTTTTAGCACAGTATACACATTTACATACAACATGAAAGCTGTTATAACAGTATTCCTCAATTGAACACATTTTGAGGCTTGTGTTTTTCCCTTTGATTATGGTCTGTGTCTCTTCTGTCTTATGGTTTCTGTCCAAATAGGGCACACTGTGGTCTCTGCGATTTCTCACGCTTGCTTGACAAATATTTGTTTCGTCAAACATGGTTAAATGGAGAGAAGATGAGCTACATTTATGGCAAGACAGATCATATTTTCGTATATTTGTTTTGGCTTTGGCCTGAACGTTTTTGACTGCACGCAGTGACGATCATGTCCAATGTACAAGACAAAACTAGTCTTTCCTATTTGCTATGTCACAGACACAATTGGACCAATACGGAAAAAAATCGTGACAAAGGAAAACGACCATTAGAATCCTATCAGATGTTTTGCTCTCGCCAAAAAGCCGCTCATGGCACTTTATTTTGCATAACACCTCCCATCCACATTCGATTACGCATACGACATAAAACAATTCGAAACCACACCTATAGAACTATAGAGCAACATGAATAAAGATTGAAAAACTCGGTCACGTCACTACCTAATTTGCACGGCATTTCAAATATGCACTTCCGCTTATTCTTCAAAAAGAATTCATGAATCTAATGAAATACTATCAAAAGAAAATACGACATAATAAGATAATAAAGAAAGCTGTATTGTTCGTCTCAGCTCAGCTCAGCAGGATTCAGAACGAGGCAATCCTCAGGAAGGAACTTGAGAGACTTGAGACAGTAATAAAAGTCTACTGAATGAGTCTCATCAAAACAGGTATAGTACATATATTCTTTCGTAATGTATTTAGTATTTATATTTAATGACTTTCCACAAAGTAACATTAAGCGGAAATTGAAATTTAATATAGGTGAAGCATTCAAGATCCTAAACTGGAACAGTTAAGTGCTCCCAAAGTGGCAACTCTGTGTCAGGTAGGAAAGGAATTTATGTTTGTATTACTATTTCATCAATCCAATTCCATTATATTTTTCTATAAGAGCTAACGGGGGCAGACACGTTAGTCCTAATTACCTGAAGACAAACACAGGTAATTTCCTTTTTGCCCTTTCCACCTGTCTAATTGAATCTTCCCTAATTGCCTCAGTGATGCATGAAAAGGATCCCATTTATGGAAACGGTAGCACTCGGCACGTTTCTCATTCAATCTCTGTGTCCTTATTTCACAAGCCAAATTGATGGTTGTGGCTCGTTGTGGCTATGCTATATGGCATGGCTACCCTTAAGTCCTCAAATCGCTACCTCCCACTGTCCATTAGTTTATTTCATGATCATAATATTATGTCGTGTGGTCTAATTTCCCTTTAGTCTTGAGAAACAATGCGCTCAACTCTCAACAGTCTAAAAAGGCTGTCAGCATTTCAGCTACGATAAAAAACAATGCAGTCAACAACTGCAGCGTGCCATGCCATGCGACTCTCAAAACAACAAAACATGGTGCTTTACGGCTTCTATGCACTTTACTGCCTTTCTAAGCCAAACCAAGTTTCCAAAAGGAAATGAACGTTGTCGCCGTCGTCGTTCGGCTGTATGACCTTTTACATGGTGGACACACTTTCTCTTCTTTCTGCAGTCTGCAATCAGAAGAATGAAGACTGAAGCTCTCATAGTGGAAAAAAGGGTTTGTTTGTTGCTATCTAACGAATGTGCTTCACTTAACGCTCAATGCAGTTGGGACTCCAAACTCCAAAGCTACGATAGGTGCAGGTTGCAGCAGCACAAGCCCATTCAAGGAATGTCCCTTTACAAAATGCTGCTATGCGACCACTTAATTATCACTTCCGCCTTCTCCCTACGCTTTAAGACGCACCTACTGCAATGCACGTTTTCGTCTTTATCCTCCTCGCCCCGTGCGAATCACCTTCTGGGTATTTTGCATCATACCATGGAAAGTGCATTAAACAGATTCCATAAAGTACAGCTGAGCTTAGTGAGAAAACACATAATAGCGCAGTTGGGTGAGTGTGGAGTTCAATAGCAATTTTCTCACACAATGACTGCAGCTACGACGGCGGAAATCGGAAAATTTTCTTAGTGTGTCGTCCTTAGAACACTTTCCTTTTTTGGAACTTTGCTGAATCTCCCACTGCCAGTCAACAGTAGGTAGCATCAAATTCCCAATGCTGAAGAAGGAGACACTGTACATGAGAGAAACAGAACAGTAATGGGTACGTTTATGTAGTCATCGTCAGGATTTACTCGTGTACTTCCTAATTGCTAGTTATAGCGTAATGGCCAATTCCTTTGTTCCTCAAAACGTGAGTAGATGAAAGTTAGCCGCATCGCAGGGGGTTGAAAAGTGTAGTACGTTTTTAATCGTTACTGTCATAATGCCATGAAACTTTAGAGCTTCTCGTTACTCTGTTTGGCTCTTCTCGTGAGACTCTCATGAGACTACACCTTGATGACAAAAACAGCATTTTTTCGTAAATGAGAAACCACCAGTGCAAACAACAATGGACACATCACAGCATCCTTTCCTTTCAGTTTTTGAATGAAACATTATAAAGTTGCTATTTATGGCTTTGGGCCAAACCATCTTTCAAGTAAGTTGCACATTTCGAATGAGTTGTCAAAAATTTGCATGCAGTTTGAAATGTCGAATGAGGTTATTGGCATGGCTTACCTTCGACTGGTCCGAACCCCAGGTGAGAAATGATAACGGAAAGGTTGTGTAGGAGATGGAAGACACGCCGCTGGCGGCGGCGCTAACAGAGTTGGAGGCGGCTGCGGAATAAGAGTGACAGGAGGAGGCGGAAGAATTGGTGAAGGAAGACCCAAACGTCGGTCTACAGGTAAAGTAGAATAAGGCGGAGGGAAATGAGAATTTAGAAGATCTGGAAGTCCGCAAGTACCAGGACTTGCTGGTCCATGTTCTGCAGTAGGTAGTAAAACAGAAGGTGGTCGACTTGCGTCTGGAATTCCGTGGTCCGCATTGCTGCGATGCGACCTGGATGGAGGAGATAATGGAGCAGTTGTCTGCCCAGACTCCTGAGGAGTTCTTCCTAAATTATGTGATCTTTCTCGTCTTCTTTCTCGTCGCTCCCGTTTTCGCTGTTCTCGGTTTTTAGAAGAAGGTGGAGGAGCCAAAACGGGTAAATCATCTGTTTGAGATTCAGATGAAGTGACATTTCTCGGAGGAAGTTGTGGCGGAGGTGACGTTGGAGATTGTTGTGGCGACACAACAGTAGATGACACGTGTAACTGGTCAGAAACTGAATCAATGGGTACAATGCTACTGGGACTCATAAGCGCTGATACAAGAGGGGAAGATACAGGAAAATTGGCAAACTGATGAGTGAGAACCGGGATCGTTACGCTGCTACCATTGGGAGACATTGGCACACTGGTGTCATTCGTAATACAATGGTTGATACTGAAGTTGCCTACGGAGGAGAGACCTGGAACATTGCACGGTTGTGATAACGACACTGTCCCAACTGCATTGACATTGTGGATTTCAGTAGACATCCGAGTATTATTTCCTAGTACTCCAAAATGGTCATCAATAAGGAAAGACGGAATAGTCAAGTTTGTCCCAGCTTGTTGAGCATGATTGCTATCGATCCGTATGCAGAGTGGATTGTTGTTTGTTGCAAGCTGTGACTGTGCAGATGTAAGCTGTGCACCTGGGAGCAACGTGGGCTCATTTCTGGGGCTTAAGTTGTTCTGATCTGAATATACTGGCAGAGCAAGACCATATGTTTGAGTTTGGCCAATATTGACTTCGGTTCCCAACACTCCTCGCCCGTGGTTGCCATTTCCATCAATCCGCACTCCTTGACCCAGTCCATCGACCAGAAAGATCCCATTGTAAGCATGCTGAGTACCCGCACTGCTTGGATGAGCCTGCTGAGGAGAGTTGTGCAATAGTGAAGATGAAGACTGGTCTGTCGTGGATGAAATGAGGCCAGGGGTTGCCGTGGCCGTGTCTCCTACCACTCCTTGTTGTTGGTGGGTATTGATGATGATGTGGTCGCCTCCAACTCCAACGAGTGGAGCTTGCAATGAAGATGACGACTGAGGGTGGACGACAGACCCGTTAGTCAGCACAGCTGCACTTGTAGGACAGCCTGCAATGAAGCTCCTACTATCCCCAATGGTGTTTGGGCATGGAGACAAGGTCGCTTCTCCGATGGCTACTCCACGATTCCCTTGCACATCCGGCAGCAGTAAGTTGGTCGCAGGAGCTTCTTGTCCAATTCCACCATGTGTTACAGCAGAGGATGTCGACGGAGGAGTCGATGTAACTCGCATGTTGGCTTTACAAGCACGACGACCACGACCACGTCCTGTGATGAATTTTACCTTTATAACTCAGGCTCCCGCTTCCCATTATCCGTGACGGCACGATCTTGAGCAGTGTGTCAGTCGACGTTATTGCAACACATACGATCATTCATTCAGCAGGGAGACGACGAAACCAAATATAATGTGGTTTGCTTTGCTTTGCTTGCAGATTTTGTAAAAATACCTTCTCTTCTTCTAACAACAGAGCTTCACCTTTCATCAACAATAGGAACGCTCAAATTCTGACGAAAATGTTCAACCTCTTGGTCAACTCATAAAACAAGATAAGAAAACAATAGCCAAAAAATTGCCTGCAGCTCCAACGGCACACGTCCAAAGAGTCCAAAGGGGAGAGTAATTATTAATGCAATCTGTGCAGTATGACTTCACAACATCCGTTGCTTCTGCGGCACATTTATTACATTTGCATACAATTTGCAAAGGGATCGTGAGACACTGTCAGATTCGAGATAATCGACGATGTAATAAGTGACGGTGTGAGCGTAACACGTTCAACAACGAAGTCAAAACGAGAGAAACTTGTATCTCTTGCTCTCCAACGCGATCGAACAGGCACAAGTCGCTCAGTCTCGCACTTCCTTAACATTCACAGCACGCCAATTGAAGATGATGGCAAATGGGATTCTTGTTCCCTGTAGATGCCTTTTTGACAAGGGCCACAAACGTGGTCGACTTCGCCCAAGTTGGACTCGTCTTTCTGGACGATATGTAGAGCACCCCTTCTTGTCAGTGTAGCAGTGGAACACTTTTCTCTCCTTTACTTTTGACTCAGGCTCAAAACTGTAACAACATTGCACACAACACTAACTTGCATAATAATCATCTGACTCAATCAGTGTGTAGATCGGGCACTTAAAAGCAGCACACTTTTCTCTCTTTTCTTCTCGTTCTTCACCACAAAGAGGGTTGGTTTTCCTCGTCGTACAAAAGACTAAGTGAGCTTGAGTGCCATGGCTGCCCAGCTGTGTCTTCCTGCACCCATCTGGAAATCATAATAAACATTCTTCTTTTCACAACAATTTAACGAAAGCTGCGTTACTCTTAAACCCTTTACTGACCATGTTTCTACCTTTTGAGAGATTAGACATTCCATTTATTTTACATGGCTTCAAATGCACCACACAACACCACTTAGCCACAAACCCATATCCATTTTACACCTTAGGATTTGAGCCTGAGCAAAATTTTAAGGGTGAGAGAATTGAGAGGAACAAATCCAATTACTCCAAATAAAATAATGGTCTTAAAAAGATGATGCGCCTCAAAATCTCAAAATTACGTGCTGTGCGGACTCTTTTATACAAATAAACACTCTCATTGCATGTATATTGATGTGAATACTCAAGTTTACTTTTCAAGTTGGTTATGTCTTCACAGGTAAACATTTTCTACTATGCATCTTTCGACTCTCACAATTTTGCCATGAACACAAGAGAAGTCTATCGGAACATTCATGTTCACAATGGGCTTCTTAAGCAGTAATTTGCAATGCCAAGTAAGAATTGGGTAATGACACCAAAACGCTCCCACCAAATCTGAGCTGACAAGAAAGGATTTTCTGGTTGGCTAAACGAACGACCAGACATCGCCGAATCAAGTGGCAGTAGCAATAGCAAGAGCTATAAACATTGTCGTGTCTTCGTTGTCGTCGAAACTTCTTCACACAATACTTTACAAGGGCCAAGGTGAGATGAAATTATTTGCAGTTTCTTCTTGGTACCAAAGTCGCACACATTATATTTTCAATGTGGTGTGCACATAAAGACAAACTATACAACCCCGACTAGCCTAGCCTACTACCCAATTCCAATTGCGTCTAGTATGCAAAAAAGCAGAACGCACCAACGAGTAAGTTGCCCTTGAAGTTCTCTGGTTGATTAGCAATGACCTAATAGCATAAAGAGACAACTTGCTTTGATATTACACTAAAAGTACAAAGGGTTTTGAATCAGTCAACAGTGAACAATGCCAATGTTGTCTATTCCCCTTTAGCTTTGTCTTTGATTTTAAAAACCTCAATGCTCTCTTATCAGTTGAGCCGAAGATTGCTTTACGGTTTATGGGTTATAATAAACAAAAACAAAGGGTTCCAATTACATAAAACGAGACTTGAGAAGCTGCTGTTGCAATTTTGCAATACTGGTACAAATCCTACAATGCATGGTCACTCCTGATTGCAAATGGTAAAAGAAGGTACAGCTACACACATAACACGCCCGCTGCCTACGCTATTGAATCACTTGAGCAGAGACAAGAAGACAAGTTCCATATAGAAGAATTTCTTTTTTTTTTATTAAAGTTATCATTGAATAGAAAACTACTCAAGCAGGATAAATCTGTCGAAATGCCTCCTCGTGCTTCATTGAAGGACAAGTTGAGTAGTGAACACTAACTCACATGAATGAGCAAAAAAATTCTTCACTGTCTACCTTCAGGAGTGATATGTGCTCGTCTTCCCAAAAAACCGTTGCGTCGTTTGGTCACATCGCAAAAGCTCACAGCTCACAGTTCACACATTTTCTACCTAACAACAAGTTGACGAGGAAAAAATTCATACAAGTTTCATAACGTTGCTCAGCCAAAGTGTGTTTGTTTCGCCTTGTCTGCCACAAAAGTCGGATGCACACGTACATGCAGAACCATACAGAATTTTTACACATACAAAACACACGCCAACAGAATACAAAATGGGTTTGTGTACGGAAAATAAAACCACTAGTCACATTTGCACTAGTGCTCAACACAAACAGACACACACCCATATTTTACATTATAATGCTAAAACCAGAATGATTTTTGCACGGGATGCTTATAGTGTATTGCTATCTCATTTTTCCTCTACGATAATAATGCAACAGAACAACTTCAACTAGCTTGCATGCTGGTTTGGTTTTTGTTGTTTTGCAGCTCCACCGAAATTCGTTCACTAGGCTTGTCAGGTGTGTATTAGTAACCAGATGCCAAGGCCTTTTCATTAATACTAGTTCCACCTAATTACAAATACATTACCACATTCATTCTAATTAGGTAAGATAACTACGCAGTGTTCTTCATCTTGCATTTTTTCCCTTTAAGTCCTAATTAAAGTCCAACATTACTTTCATCTAATGCACCCACCTTTTCACACTAGTGCAAAGCTAGCAAAAAAAACTCATTCTCGTATTGTATCTTGTTTGCATAATAATAAAGTATTTTTACAATTTTGCACTGAGGAAGTTTGGAATTGACATAAATTTTAAAGCTTTCAACAAAGCAATTTATCTATTCCCTTTTTAAAAAATTTGGCATTCAAGCCATATTTAAAACATGAATCTGACGATTTATTAATAATGTCAAGTCGAAAAATGATTAAATGAATGCTTGTTGTCCTTATATGCACTTTCATTTAATTAAAAATTGGTTGTTGCACGTCTGTTTCATTGCTGGTCCACCGCCTCAAAAGGAATTGAAATGAATCGAAATCGATTACCTACAATAATGTAATAATCTAATATTACAAAGCGTAACGTGGCATGAGGGAAATGTAACACTGCAAGTTGTCCAACAACCTTTGAGTGTGACGATTATTGGACGCTGTCCAAATGTTCAGTTGAATGTTACCAGGCGCCATTCACTCACCCAATTCCGATCTAGTTTTGTTGGGCCTGGTCACTCTACTGACACAACAATCACGTCAAAAATATGTCATAGACTCCAATCACCAGTTTCATTTTGCATTCTCAAAAAAAGCGTTTTAACTACCGGCTTGGCAGAAATTGAAACTAACAACAATGACACACAATCTAACTACTTTACATACATTGAGTGACTACTTTTCGATCTCTGCAACTTCATTTCAAATGAGGACTCCTGTGCATTTACTACTAAAAGCTACAAGCTGAAAATGCCGGAGTGACATTGTTGACTATTCACAGTTGACTTGAGTCGTTAATAACCAAACTGTCACGACTCACGACCCGTCATGATGCAACCATTAGTCAGAATAGTGATTAAACGCCCAAATTACCGTCGCAAAAGATATTACATTGTGCTAACAATAATTTTTCTGTTATTATTACCATTACCACCTACAAGAATACCTTTGCATTGTGACATTGTCAATTATCTCTATGTCACTTTAACTATCTTTGATACTCGTTGAACACATCACATTTAAGAACAATGCAATATCAACCTGACACAGAAGGCTTCGTACGTTCGTACCTTGAATGCATTATGCACTTGAGACTTTGATTACAAACAATGCTCCTATTTAACATTGTTGCATTCTCATATTTCCCACAACCTTTGCTAAAACTTCTCTACAAGTCGACAGCTTTTGCGATGACAAATGTGGCTTTCAGTACCTGTCCAATCACAATTCACAATTACCACGTTACAGAATCCTTCAAGAAAGTGTGTTTTTAGTATTATCTCTTCTACCCTTCAAAAAATGAAAAGCCCTTTGGCCACAAAACATCACAGAGTCATATATACCACCTGTCCAATGTAACATCATGGGCAATTAAGTTGAAAATTCTCTTACAAACATTTTTGTGCACAGGTCGAAAATGGTTCATTACGTGTATTGCTTTATGTTATCCAAATAAATTGCACTTGCTATTCGGAACCTTCACCAAAAGGCTGGTTTGCAGAAGGTATCAAATATCAAACCAAGTACATTCTGTGGTCAAGTTAGCAGCATAAATACAATACATGAACAACGACGATTCGTTTCTCAGAACAAAAGCAAAAGCAAACGTAATCTGACACCGTCACCCTTCAACAACACAATCCAAACCATTAAATGGCTCATTCACTCCAAAGGAACGCATTTGGGCAGTTCAACTATGATCATAAAAATGGTTTTTAGTATCAGACGGTGGACACTGTGCAAAAATAATGCTTTTGGGTCATCCTTAGCTGAACATGGTAGTAAAAACGATCCAACGTTCCGTAATACAATTTCGAGTATAAAACTTGAATGATTTACTTTACTTTCTTCAGTTTGTAAACATATTTAGGGTTGGACGTTGTTGATTGAAATCGTTTCCCTTCATGTTCACTCATCTTTGTTGATCTCTTAGTTTAGTCTTTATTCCCTACTTGAATGAATCGGCTGCGTCTTGTTCAAGATAAGTAAAAGCAAGCTCACAAAAAAATCCCTCCGGTCTTAAAAACTGAATATTGAATAGACACGAAATGTCTTTGTACCAAAAATCTCTTTTTGCTTTCCTCCCTCATCGTCCATCGTCGACATCCTCCTTTTTAAAAAGGCATAGCAGTACACAAAAATTCTCAGTACATACGGAACGGATACAAAAACCTTAAACTTGCGTATATATAAAACTACACACACAGTGAAAAGAAAGAAGAAACTCGAACCTTTTACTTTATACATAGCATAAACTATTTTTTCCTAATCCAAAAACCCATAGTCACCAAAAAAGAGCACAAAGGGCACATCACCAACTCGAACAAAAGGGACACATTGCAGCTGGTTTTGGTTCTTTGAATGCCTCCTTCATTTTCCCTGCTCGACTACATCTTTGACTTACTTTTTGTGTCAGCTCAGATCAGATACATATTCCCCAAAAATGATTCTTATTATGATTCACACGAAAATGTCATCTAAAATTGTACAATTTTGTTGCTTCTTGGCAAAAAAGTTGTCAGCCACACATCACAAAAGAAATTAAGAAATTCTCAACAGGTATGTGATTCCACCACAAGATTAAATTAATTTTCTACAATTGGTACGATGAATGTAATCAGGATAATCACATTATCCTTAACACGTTCAGACGAATCAATGCTGTTAAATGGATCTACCGTGCATTTGGTATTGTGGTTTAAAGAGACAAAACAAGAGTACAAAACGTTACTTGTTACTCTTTGACGTTTTGATGTTGATAGCCGACGCCTTTGGCGCATATTTTACGTTATTGTAGTGAACTATTGAATCTAAGATTTAATTAGATAGACTGCGGCTAATAGAACTAAAATGAAAATAAAATTGTTACCTTTAATTGTTGAATTATGGAGAGACGAATGGCTGCTCTTGTGATTCCTGAGCAGAGGCACAATGAAGAATAAAAGAAAGGCAAAAACACATTTGGTATAGAAGGAGGACGATAAGGAAGGCTGGTTGTGGCCGTAGGCAAGAGCAACTCCTCCGGGGTCAGTTTTGGTTTGCTAGGCTTGCTAAGGTTTGCTTGTTGAATGCTGCAATCCAATGCTTTTTGGGTTACAAACTCAACTTGCCATAAGAATTGCCTTACAGGATTTTCCAAGGAAAGCAACGCAACACAACACTTGATGCAAAAGAGAGTACAGAGTACAGAGAGTACATGAGATTATACGTATTTGGGAGCTGTTTTTGCCTATAAAAGCTTTGAGTTTGAGAGTTTGGTTGGGGTGTCTCGTACTCTTTTTTTGGATAGGGACAAGACTCAAAAGCTAAACCCAAAATGCAAGGGAGAGAGCTCAAGGAACAAAATGTGAATGAAACACTCCAAAGACTTGCTTGCTCTCTGTTACGGCGAAAGCGACGACTGTCTACTTCTCTGGTGAAGTCGAATTCACAAAGATGCCACTTGGAGGAACCTTTTCCCCCAAAAATCGGTGTTGAATAAGCTGAAATATCACATCTTCACATCCTTTTTCATATGAATGGAAAGCGTCTGTTTGGAATCTCTAACCTTAATTCGTCTTTTGTTGTTTACCCAAAAATAGTAAACGTCCTGGTCTTGTTGTGGTGGGCGGATCGGATATGCATGCTTATTGTTACATTTTGTCAGATGCATGTGCGTTACATTTACATCTGCATCTGTCATCGGTATTCGTATTCTAATATTTTTTAATGCTATTAATAAGAGGATATAAATGTGCACATATAACTTCAACGTACAGCCTTACGCGCTACAACAAACTACAACAAACGCTTCCTACCCTTCAGTGCAATGCAAAACTTTCAATTCAATATTATTAGTGAATTAAAGACCATACAAATAATTTCATGTAAAACAGCGTTAAATGATGTCTAAGCAATGGAAAATTCATAGTGTGAATAATAGTATGGGAATGGGATCTTATGAAAAATGACAACAGTGAAAACGTCAAGTAAGTCAACGAGTCAAGTCAAGTGAAAACTGAGCTTCACATTCCACGACGTATCTCGATTTGTTGACTCTCGAAAGAAAGGACCACTATTTTGTATTACTTTCATGGAATTCTTTGAGCTTTAACGTTTGGTTTTGGTCTTTCATGACTTTTGAAGAATTTATATTTAATTTGTATTTCGTTGTTATTGTTGAACAATCTTGAACAATAATAATATGTTCATATTTTACTTGTTTACGTCGCTAGCTAAAAATCCTATTAGTATGACCTTCGGTTAAAACGTTAAAAGGTACCGAACAACCAATGCGATTGCAAAGACACAATGAATGACTTCCTACTATCCGCGTTCATGTTCGACTGAAATAGGAGTAGGGACCGTAAAAACTACTGAACGTTAAAAGTTAAAACAACTGCGAAGATTGAAGTTGACAACAACTTTGGAATTATAGTTCTTTTCCTTGGTCATGTCATGACTCTCATGACGCATGAGTCAGTTAAGTCAGTTCGACCTGTGACGAGGTTTTGACGTTTGAAGCAGAAAAAGAGATTATATGAGATTAAAGGGAGTTCCAGGTTTTAAACGGTCATTTAGAAAGTTCATGGTTTCTTGTGGGAAGAGCTTTCTAGAGAAAGTTTCATCGAGGTTTATGTTTTATGAATGAATAACGTTGCCTTGCTGTCCATATACGTCCAAACAACATTTCCAAGTAAAATGACAAGAAATGAACTCGTTCTGTTAAAAATTCATCAGTCAATGAGACAAAGCATTGAACTCGTATGCTGGTGATGATACAAATGCTTTTCACCCCAGAAAAGAAAACAAAATAACACTTCTCTCTCCAACGAACGACTGTCAATTGGAATGTTTTTTCTATGACAAATTACTGCTGGTGGACAAAACTACTGGACAATTACGATGATTGTTCCTTGTTCCATTGTCCGCTCGCTTTTTCGGGCTGGTGGAATGAATTCGTTCTGTTTTCCAATTGGATGACTGACTTTATTGTAGTGCAAACAATGGATAAATGCATGTGAAACTAGTCATATTAGTTGGGTTCCAAGCGGAAGTGTATAGCACATGTTATGTGGAACACCTGGGAGAAAATTATATATCTTTTGATTACACAAAAGACAGACAGTTGCACCTGAGGAACAAGTGTATTTAAGCTGATATAGGAATTGACAGGAACTCAATGATCGTCGATTTCATTCTTCGGTGAAAACTTGGACAACCTGGACAACTTTGACATGGAATGGAGAGCACGAAATGTTATTTCCCCGTTGGCCCACTTAAGTCATGCACTCTTGGATTTGATTCCACTTCCTTTCCGGAGTGTCCTAATCGGATTGACAGGTTCTCAGTCAGAACACCTGCAGAGTTTTGGAGTCGCGAATCGCGAAACTGCGAATTCGCAACAGTCAATAATGTACGTTTCATACGACGATGTGCAATTTTTCTTGATTTTCCTTTTCTTCACCTTATACTAAATATTTTTATAGGTGGATTGCCAATTGCATCGTCATCCATTTTTACATGAACGAACGTGAACAGTGAACAGAGTGTTTATCCAACTCTTTGGATTTTTAGACTACAAAAGAATGTGACACATTTACCTCAGTGATGACTGTTCCACAGGAAACATGCTAGACTTTTGTCATTTTTTTGCCATATGAATCGATACGCAATGGAATTTCCCCAGGGGTCATACTAACTTTGTCACGTTGTCATTTGGTTATTGTCGGAACAAGGACACAGGATCAGTAACCCAAGAGGAGGACGACGGACTTCAAGATAATTTGACGATTGAGCATCAAAAAACCTATATTTAAGATCCAATATCGTTCATTAAGCTGGTGAAAACGATGGACAATCGGATCAAAATCTGATGACCCAAGCCCAAGTTCAAATGGATCAAAATTAACCTCATTATTTAATTGATTGCAATTATGTTATAATAACATTTTTTGCGAGAAAAGCCTATACACTCTATTTTGGGAGGGTTCAGGAGAGGGTAGACGAGGCGTAATCAAAGGCATTTATTTAATGTATAGTATAAGTACAGCATTACATTTACATTACATTGAGATGGTCGAAGTCGAACACGCGAATATTGTGTGATCACTAGAATGACAAATGAGCTTAGCACTTCTCGTCCTGTGGACAATGACATGCCGACAGATTCAGAGAAAACCTCGCAGTGAATTATTGATGATGAGTCAATACCCATAATAATATAGGTTTTGGCATTCGAAGACAAGTCTCTTTGGTCACCATTAGACCTTTGCCAATACACGACTACTAATCAATATCACGTGAATAATTCCTGGACTTGAGTTTCATTGGAATACTAACAGAGTTCGCGTAGTTTTTGCAAACGTGGACCTACCTATTAAGTGGATGAACCAAGTTGCTTAAAGTCGCGTAAAGAAGGATGAGAAGTGATAGACACTAGAGGACCAGGGACATTTCATGTGGACAGTATCGCTGAAGGTTTTGCCTTTTGAAATGCGAACTGGTGTAGTCGTCGTCAGTCGTCAATTTCACTTGTCTTAAGTTTCCTTTATGTTTGGGCAAATAAGTCGATAATCTTCCCATTTAGCCGTTGTCCCTATGCGAGTGAGTGAGCACACACGTTGGGTCGATAACAGTCGGAGAAGCCACTACCCCGCTTCATCCAGCGTTACGATTCCAATACCTCAAGCCTAAAGGTAGTCAATTTTATTGACTTGCCCTGTCCGTCACTTTGTTTTGGACACTCTCCGTCGTCGACGGGAATTTTCTGTGCGACTACCGATGCCAAAACCCGGCGTATAAAAGCATTCGCAGGAGGTAAACGGTCTGCGAATCTTGGGTTGTGAATGGTCATTTGCAGACCGGAGCGGACACTGTCGCGTGCTTGAGTGGGAGCTCAGCCGCTCTTTGCCCCAATCCCAGTCCATTGTTTTGTTCTTTCAGTCCATCATTTACCAAAATCTTCACTTTCTCTCATTTGAGTCAACATGAAGACTTTTTCACAATGGAAGTGCAACGTTTTCGAGTTTTCAACATTTTGTGTAACTATTAGAACATAATAGAAAGCGACATAAAAATTGGAGATTTTTTTGTGAGTGCGTTCGTTCTAATTATGACAGAAACATAAAAGAAGCAGTGAAGACGTTAGTTGTAGAATGATGACAGTCAACCAAAGCAATATTTTTGTACACAGCAGTCCACCAAAAGGTATGGTTAACTATAAAGTCCACCTGCTCATTTTTTCGCAAATACATTTCATTATTACGTCACTGTCACTTTTATCGTCATTGTAATCATTATAAATACACTTTTAATAAAGCTATACAG
>JABASF010001182.1:0-25392 GCA_019776145.1 Harlomillsia oculata | reverse complement strand
ACATATATACAGTAAATTAGCGTATTTTTCATGATTTCTAAAGGTACTAGTAAATCTGTTAAGGTTGCACCTTATGCGAAATAGTATAAAGGCAACCCGTCGATATATAGTACGACAGAATAAAACGAGAAAAATTGTCAATGCATTTATCTTTCGTCACTTCGAAACAACATCGTTTGTGCATCCAACAGGGAATAAAGTCTTGATTTTCGTTGTTGTTGGTGAAAGAGGAAGATTATCATGTCTTCAAGTAGGGCATGTCATTTCATAGAATAGAAGACAGTTCGACTTACTTTTGATCCCAAACGTGAAGATGTCTGAAGATATTAAGATTTGACGCATCTAATTCAACCTAAACTCTCAAGAAGTAATCATTGTATTCATTTTGCCATGACTGTTGTGCACAGCACGACTTCCTGTAAAAGTATAATAACTGCAAATATGTACCATTTCGTTCAGACATTGAACTATCAAAATGGTAAACTACGTAAAACTATTATCACAATTTCCACATGGATAAAAATTATTCCATTCGCTACACGCTAATACATAGAATCGCGAAAGATTTCGCAAAAGTAAATCCGCGTTTAAACCTTTGAGAGCAGACGCTTGAGGAATACTAAGTCATGCAAAATTATTCGCCAAATTATAGTCAGCTGCTAAAGCAATTCCCTCACGAACATCAACAGCGTAACATGCTTTCGTACACTATTCCTTAGCTGTTCTTTGACAAAGTGACTCATCAGTCACGCTCGAAAAATCAATATTCAAGTTTTGCAACAAGTTAACCCGGCCGACACAGCATAGGAAACGGAAGAATCTCTTTTATGCTAACTTTTTTATACAATTCCAGTGACGGAATGCTAAAACGCTAAATCAGAGCGAATCCAAATTGGAAACTTTGTAGATTCAAGAGGAGAAAGTGCCAAGCAAGATTTAAAAAGCTCTGTGAGATTGGGAGCGACACTTTCTCCTCCTTGCTACCTGGAAACAAGCTCCAGGGAGACGAAATGGGTCGGATCAAGATCCTCCAACGTTCTTTATACAACTAACTATATACGAAATAAGTTGGACTCTTTGAGGATCGGTCTTTGAACCTGCTCTACTATTCAATAGACCCTCTTCAGCTTCTTCAGCCTCTCTGCTTTCTTCCGTAGTCGAGTTCTGGACAAACGTGCTGTTTTTATGCGATAGAAGTCCATAGCATTTCTCTTTAAGCCGCTGATACTTGTTGGCCCAGTTTTCCTCTCTTTCAATTTAATAAAGTGGAAAATAAACATGAAAAGCAAGCTTTGTTTTTCATTAGAATATTAGAGTTAAAAGCCAACACATTCCTGAATCAAGTCTAACTCTCTTCATTATACATAACGCTCATTACTTACATTACTTTTCTCACAAATAAATCTACCCACGAGCAGTAAAAGTTTTCGGTGTTTTCAGTTTCCATTCTAGTGCACAGCTGCTAAAACCTACACCTAACTCAACCTAACCATTATTAAGAACTCCGAGCTCATCCATTGAAGCTTATCAATGCACATCTAATGACCCGGGAGCTTTTCACCCTTACCGACCAAATTCAAATACCTCCTTCATCATTAGGACAGGCTGCACCTCCCAAAGTCGGAACATTAGAACCATTTGAAGCACACGCCACATGTCGAAAGACCCATTTTATGTTCTTTAAAAGTGGTCTTCTTCCTCTTTAAGGTTTTCCGTTTTCCATTTTCATCTTAGGTATTCGCGTTCACGGGAATGAAATCACCCGAAGCGGATATCCGTTTTTCCCCTCTCAGGCAACAGTCAAAAAGGAACCAACACCCACCGTGGCTTGACTCATACGTCAACTAAAGATAAATTAAATTCTATTCCACTCCTGCTGGTTCCTTTCTTCCGCTTCTTTCCCCCCAGCAGCCCCAGCTACAGCATAAGCTTTTATAACTTCGTTCAGGTATTTCATGTTGGTGAAGTGAAGTCACATTCAGTCTCTTGTTTCACATTCCATAAAACACGACAAGCAACAAAACCCTGTACATAAATATTCACTTTACTACACGTACACCGGTACACCCTACACAAGTCTGTTGAACCGTAGCCACTCATGACAAAGCAAAAGTGCAGACTACTTTAGAAGTTAGAACAAATACTTCATATTTTATCAGCATCAATTCATTTATTTTTTACTACAATGAACAACACGACCTCAGATCTTTACGGGCCATTACCTACGCCATTCTAGAAGACACTATGCCCGCCCGACACCAACTTTACTTCATTAATGTATTATTATGCAAGCAACATGATGTGATGTGATGAAATAAGCAGCAGTTAACGCTACATGTACGTCCATGACTCTGCAGCGAGTAGTTAAACATTTTCGTTAATGTACACAAACGAATGTAAACTATAAATCCATGTAAATATCCATAATAAAAATGCACATCACGCCTTCAGTAAATTACAAATAAAAGCAAGAGCACGTAAAGCATATTTCAGAATAAATTCCTAGCTTGCATAAATATCTAAGCGCTTTAGTAAAACGTTCTCCTAA
Source organism: Harlomillsia oculata (assembly GCA_019776145.1). NCBI lineage: Eukaryota > Metazoa > Arthropoda > Collembola > Entomobryomorpha > Oncopoduridae > Harlomillsia > Harlomillsia oculata. The sequence goes on along the minus strand of JABASF010001182.1, from coordinate 22,844 downwards.
AATAGCTCAACTCAACAATCCGACATGCTGAATCTTGAATTTCGTCGCCGCAGATTCTTCTCGTCACTAAACTCCGAGTCTGAAAAAACAAAGTGTCTCTGCGTGTCAACTTCACCTGACAAACCAACAACACGAACCCGACTGACGTGGCTTAAATCTGGAAAAACAGTAATATTTTTAGCAACCAAACGTTGAAAGAAAGGATGCTACGTAAAGCATGTGCCGGAGACAATCAAACGGCAAGGAAAATCGACATGTATGCAGCAGTTTGTATTACATTGAAGTACTGAAGTACACAACATGCAAAATATCAATCATTACAGGTTCTACTAATGTATAAAATATGAAGGTACAGTACCATACTGAATGTAAGACAATTTGTAAACTTTAACTTGAAGACAATAGATTTTTCAAATAAACTTTGCAGAAAATGTGAACTTGAAGACTCTCAGTTCCCCTTCAACTTCAAATGCTTGTATTCCCTAGACCAGAAAAAAGTTGATGCTGATGATATAAATCAAAAGAATGGAAAGGGGAAGCTTTAACAAGAAGAAGGTTTAGAAAACTTTCCCAGAGCTATCCGAGTTGGCCTTTCTCTTCTCTCTTCACATTTCTCGGGCTTATAAATTCTCCTCCCTCTCCCCTCGTAGTTCCTGTTATTCCATTGTACTCTTTATACTTGGGACGACCACCCATAGCATTTCGAAAAAAAATCCTGACCTACGGAAACTGCGTGCACAGTTCCTCTTGGCGTTGTTGCTGGCATTCAGCATTGCATTCATAGTTTCTTCAGTATATTATTCCTATCGCGCACATTTATAATCCACTTGGCTCCAACTTCCAACTCATATATACGCAACCAAGCCAACATTGATGCTTGCATGCATTGCATCCTGCTAGCTCTTCTTTGTAGCATGTTCTCACTCTCTCCGCTCTTTCCACCAAATAATCGATATCATTACTTGCTCTTCACTGACTCAGTCTCTTCTCTCGCTTTTTCAGTGTGAGCTTTCTTTACAAATAGCAACACCCCTCGTTTCCACTACCTACACCAAGTCGATCCGTCCAACACAATAACCTAGGACAATGCACAACTCTCTTGTTTGTTCGTCAGTTCAGAACATTCTAACCCGAGGTGCAAATGCAGTAGATGAATGGACTAAATGAATGACTTATTATTAGTAGATTTCAGTAGAAACAACATACTCTACAAACTTCATTTACAAATGCACTTTTGAAGAGCACCAGCCTACAGCTTTCAAAATTCGTTCGCTTTCTTAACGAATGATTGCTGATTACATTATTAAAGTGCAATATTTCAATTCGACATCCTTCACATTCACCAGCATAAACGATAAACTGAACTTGACACCAAAGACAATAAGTTGGCAGGTCACCCGAAGAGCATGACTGGCATGTAGAAATGCTCAGAGGTTTGTCATCAGCAAGCTACACGAACCAAAGCTTGACACAAGCCATTATTCAAAAACTTCCATTTATCACCACGATGACAGTTGAGACTTTGATTCCTTTTTGGACCGTGTCTTTTGACGCGTAATGTCTTTCATTGCATCTTTAGCTTGCAATTGGATTGACGACAAATGGTATGATATCTCTCAAACCCTACCATATCGTCAAATCCCATTTAAAATTTAATGCAATCGCAGCATCTTTGCATTTGCATACAGTAAGTAATAAAGGTAGCATACTTTACTTTCCAATAACACCTAACGACCTTTATACAATGCCTTACCATTGCATTGTCATCTGTAAAGTATAGATATCCTGCAGCACAAAAACTTCTGCAAAGCTGCCAGCTTTTCACTCGACAGACCTTTTCACCCAAGTTCATTTTTGTGTCCCTTTAAACCAGCACAGCACAAAGGCTTCTGCTGTCGCTCCTGCAAAACAAACCAACCCAGGAAACGGCCACTCCATCCGACCCAAACGACATACGAAGCTCGGAGCATTTGGAGTCAGCTGACGAGTGCTGTCATGAGAATTGCCCTTTAGGTTTACCGTTACAAAGAACCAATATTGGTAAAATGCTTGTAGGAATCATTGATCTCATTCTGTAACAAATCGTGACGATAGAAGTTAACGTTCATTCTAATGACGAAAGGAAGATACAGTTCTGCAATAAGGCACTAATTGCAATGAGTTGCATGCAGCTCACCTGCCAATTGACTAAAGTACGCTTCACCCGCTGTTTCTAACTTATATATTCCAGTTTGCAAACAAAAGGTAAAATAAATTGACGCCAGCACGGAAGAGTCCAGCAAGCCAGTAATGTTACAAATTGTGTGGCAAGACAACTGTCAACAAAGCCATTAAACAATGCACAAAGCATGAATGCACGGGATCGACCTAGTGCATCCTTCGTGACGAATGTTATTTTGTTTAGGGCGCTACATGCTTCCATTTTTTGCACCCTTCATCCATCAATTTAGTTACCGTTTGCCACATATACGGTTAATGGTGATCGCAACACATACATACTATTCATCTCATCACATGATAATTCAACTTTCGAATAATAAAATTAATGTCTTTGCTCAATCTCCCTGAACCAAGCCCAAACGTTTGACCCCTGCCACACATCAAATCGTATTCAATTCACCGCTAATCGAATCCACAGAGCTGCGACTTTAACATTACACGAACTGAATTACGGTTCTACCCGGGGAACCAGAGACCCTTGAGGAAAGTGTGCAGCATCCTCCGCTGCTCTCCCGGGTACAAAATTGGGTTGTGTGAACACATAATAACTGGCTGATGGTAAAATTTCCATTCCCTCGAACGATGGGGATATCCTACTTGGAAACGTAATTTCAAACAAAGGTATACTATGAGTATTACAGGCACCCGACTAATGAATATAACAGCCTAGAAAAATCTAATAGTTCCAAGATCTAATTTCATCGTCATTACGGAGGCGAGAATCAACCGACAAAAAATCTTTGACTTTAAAAAAGTTAATAACTCAACGTAACAAGTTAAAGCCCCTGAAATTCAGTGAACAAGTACCCTTCACGTCACATCCACATCCACATCCCATCCCAATCTTAAATCAGTGCTCCAGACCGACATCCAAGATGAAGAAAACCGTCGCTCCTTGAATGTCAATGAGCTGTTACTTCCATCATGTGTAGTGAGCTCATCCAGTAGCATAAAAAACAAGGAAACTCACCTCAGAAGATTTTAAACCACAAGATGCATGATGCATCAGTTTCCATCTACTCGTCTACCCAATTGTCCATTTTTACTCACGTAGTAGAAGATCTAATTTCTAATACAAAGTACATAGAAAAAACAGTCGAGTCGAATCCATACATTATATAAGTCTCCGGTGAACACCACAAGGGTTTTAACACCGAGAACTACTCACTCACTCCGGGCAATGTAAAAGTACCCGAAACAGAAGGCGACTTGAGTTGAGTACCCACTACCCTGTAAGGTCGAATGACCTGAATACAACAAACTGCATGACCATGATAGGTACATGAAAATTTTCCGTGGGCCTCACTATAATGGATGCTTTGAAAGACGAGTATGGAATAGAGACACGAAAGAAAACTACCTTCTTGTGTAATAATATGACCTGTAGGCAGAGCTGACTGTTTTTTAGGGACGGTTCCCCATATCCTCTGGTTTAACTTTTTACTGTTTAGCCTTTCATTACGAGCTCTTTTCGATGAGGATGAGGATGCAATAAATGCACATAACAAGGGCCACGGCAAAAAAGATTGTTCCACCTAAGTACAACTTGCTATACCCTTATGAAATAGCAGGGGGTACCCTTGACAGGCCCTTAGAGTGCGTAGTAATCGTAAATACGGTTCTGTTCAACTATACCTATACATCCGGAAAGTCTATACACTAACGTAGTACTTTGTTGTCACTGGTGTATCGTATCCTGATCCTTCGCTTCGACGTAAACACCATTCTTTCTCATTTTAACATTACGAGCAAAGGAAAAGCATGCGAAGTGTAGAGCATGTCCATTTTTCCATCACATCACGTACTATAGAAAGCTCACAATAGTAAACTCCCGCACAAGTTAGACGCATTGGCTTCGGCCTGCAGAAAATAATACGCATGCAACTAACGGTCACATCTCACCATCACATCACATCATCAGTCAAGATAGCGAGGAAGGACGAAGACCGGAGCCGTCTGTTACAAAGAGAACCATGTCCTCCCACAGCACAGAGGCACAGGCAAATTGACACCAGATCAAAACCAAACGGTCAAAAGTACGAAACATCCTTTCATTTGAGGAGACTATGATGTCTATGCTTGGCGTCCCTAAACCTAAGCTGTTGAAACTCAAGGCTGTAAACGAACACTAAAATAAATCAATATTAAAGTCAATACGGAACACTGCATATTTAACACTTGCATAGTGGAAACAATGATCAAAGGATTCTATTATGTTTGCAGTCCTAAACCACGGCCTACGGCTAATGTCCTTGCGTTAAGGGTTCTCCAGCAAGGCACAATACATTTCATCAGAAGAGCACATTCAGCATTCACTCATAATTTCATAGCTCCACAAACACCGCAGACCCAGTTTCATTTATTCAGTAAACCAAAGCCTTTAGCACTCTGCACTCGAGCATCTGTTTGAGTGGCCAGTTCGGGAAGAGATGCCGTAAATAAATCGTAAGCAACCCGTCCTACACTTTTAAAATATCAAGTGGAATAAATAGCAACGTCAAAGTCTATTGTAAATTTAAAATCCCTGTCGAAGTCGGAGATGAAACCTCTTCCCTTCTCCTGCTGTTGCTACCTCATCTCATACAGGGTTCAATCATCTTCCTTTATATTCTACTAACAACATTAAACGTGACCTCAAACATGAAGAGTGAATACAGCATATAGCAGACGAAATCACAGGAGAATGTAATCGACTCCAACTCCCCTGGAAAAAGGGTCAAGCCTTCATCCACATCCACAGACATTTACAAATACGATTCGATCTCTACATATCTTCACGAAGACAACCAAAACAAAAAGTCAAGTCAACTTTTAAACTAGTTTCGAACGCCTGAATCTTAATCTGAGTCCTTGCTAGGCTGGGTCTTACCCTAAAGTGTAAACCGTTGAGACTTGAAATCTCATCAGTTTCAATAAATCCCCGCTTCATCTAGAACAGGCTCTATGTAACATTATTTCTCTCACTTTTACCATATCTGTTTTAATTTAACCAGCCTCCGCCATTCCTCGCTTACTGATACTGTATTACAACTTCCAACGTTCCAACATTCAATTCTAACTTCTAAAACTTCAGACAACCATTATGATGATGACTGTGATGAACTTTTGATCGTAAACACATGCAAGTATTTTGAGAATTCAGTGCATCAAGCAACATTCGAATCGTAGGATTTGTGTAAGACACTTTCGAGTCATGCGACCATACATTTCCCAAACCACACCAACATACACAAATAAACCAGCATCTCATGGGAATTGTACAAACCTGAAAAGCGTGTCAAAATAAACTGCTGTCGGATGGGAGCCTTTTAACTTTTTAACATCCGTACTCCATTACAAAAGTAAAGAGGAATGCATTTATGAAAGGAAAAATTGCAACTTCGTGTTTATTCAACTAAAGAATTTGACCCTGCAATCACTGCATTTTCATATAAAACTTAACTTTGAAAATTAAAAAAATGCAATTTCTGAACAAGACGAAGATCAACTTGGAAAAAGACCCGAAACTACAGTTGAGTGCAGTCCGAACAAGAGTCAGTCCAACCCGTCTATCTACAGTTCATTATTAATCTTGACGTCCATTTGACTTGACTCCTCTTTCTTTTAGCGTTATGTGAGACGTTTTTTCTTTCTAAAGGCTTCTCAATTGTGTTTCAAGTTTTGACTTTATACAGCAAAAATTAAGTTATGCAGATGCAATAAAATGGGGAAGTACTCATGTTTTTTACTTTGTGGTCCACTGTATTGATGCAAGAAGTATTGAAAAATGAATTGCAAGTTGCAATTGACTGTCATTATCCTTATATAAGAAACACCTCCACTTAACGATAGCTAAGCTAACAATAAAAAATATTATTTTTTTACCTTGATGTGATACGAATTAAGCTTGTGACGAGGCAAGCGATTGAAGGAACTGAAGTCCATTCGTCGTGTGAACATCCCTCCGGACCCAGAGTTATTCCTAATAAAATAAAAGCACATCACATCATGAGTTGAGATTTTTTGATTGAAAAATGCAAAAACTGGACATAGAATGCTAATTCGAAGCAGCAGTTGAACATTTATAATTCCTCGAGACAAACCTTAGTGTTATGTTTTATGTTATGCCGTGTTGGCTATCCACTTCCTATACAAATTACTCGTCTGCCACTACGACACATCCGACGTAAAAAAGAAGGTTAAAATAAGCACACCCAAAAAGAAAAAGCTGCTATCTCCGAAGCCCAAATAGGACGCCTTCAAAACTCCTACACACCCTTTTGCTTCAATTCATCGTAAGTTCAAATCATGTTCAGTTATACTACCACTGTCAGCTAAGTCAAAGGAAATGTTTCACGCTACGCATGTAAAAAATAAAATCCGTTAATAATTGCCACACATGAGCATGTCTATTTTCGGATATCAAAAGATGAACTTCAGGTTTCATTCGTTTCATATTCTTCCCACATAATAATGAGTAGAGAAAAATCGAATCTATTCCACTGCCTTCAAAATCATTTACAAATAGGGAAAAGAAAGCTAGGTTACTATCACGAATTGAAAAGCTTGACTAATTATGATAATCGAGCAAATCATCAGTGAAATGTTCGTCAAATTAAATTAACCAAAAACTATGCTTACCGCACACGTTCTGATGGAAGCAAATCCGTTCCCTTCGAATTCTTGCGCTGCTGTTGTTGCTGCTGCTGTTGTTGAAAGCGGAACATGTTTTGGGTATTTCCGTTGACAGGAGAACCGAATACAGCCGGAGGAGACGGAGGAGATCCAGAACCACCAGAAGAGCCTGATCCATTGGATGACAAGCTATTCACACGCGGTCTTACGTTGACGGCGTTACTTGTACTAGTCACCGATCCAGAACTACAAGATCCAGCAGAAGTACCCAAACCGTAATCGACACTGGAGCATGACCCAGTGCTTGAAATTGGCGATGAATGGGATGCAGTTCCATTGCACTTTTGAGCGGCACTCTGTTGATTGTTGCCACTGCAATTATTGTTAGGATGTGGCACAGGTGCCGATATGGACAAAGATGGTCTGAGTTCTTTAGTTTTGCCCTTCTTCTTTTTCTTTTGCTCTTGCCCGTTGTTTTCCGCATCTTGATGTACATTGCCATTGCCCGCCGCAGCACCTTGAACTTGTGCACCTCCACCGTTTCCACCATTAGCAATATTATGGCGTGGTGGAGCAGTCCAATCGAGATCTTTGCGCAAATGCCCTTTCGTACATTTGCATCCACATGCCTATAGTGAATCAGCACAAGTCATTATTGTAAAGAAACTCGCTTCCAATATTGTGATTAAATGAATGCTCTATTACATCAAGCTGCTTGTTGCTCTAAATGAATAACCTCCATTTATGCTTATTATGTTTTACAACAACAGTTCAATTCACATGAGGTCATGACATGATGCATGTAAATGTGGAAGTTGAAATTACTCGACAAGCTGATACGATAATGGCAAATGCATTGTGAACGGAAGTTTGCATTGTTCAGTGAAAAACAGAAACAGCTGCAGGTGCAATGCTTCCTTTCACCGTACGCCAGCAACGCCATACGGAATATGAAATATGGGTAATGGACACGACGACTGCAAGGCAATGTAATGTAAATGTGTCCATTACTAATGTTACGTAGTTACAACAATGCATAGTATATGCAATGTAAGAAAAAAGGTTTTACAACGACGAATGGCAAATGACTTCACTCCTAGTAATCTCTTTGCCCTCCGTGTCTCCCAACGTCGACCAAGACAAGTCAAACAAGATTATGAGGACAGACGAGACGAGACGGCTAAGTCAGGTTTATTACATTTTGCTCTAATCGCACTTAAACTTTACTGAGTACACACGCGCTCATAGAATAGCTTCAAAACAGTAGCATGATTTCAAAAAGGCCTTATCTTCCTTTGACAGCTAGAGCTAATGTAAACTACTCTAACTAAGCAATTCCCGCAATGACCTAATGGTTTACCTTAGACTAGGTTCTTTGCCTTGACCTATTGGGTTAATTGTAATCTGTCTACATTATGTAATTTCGTATTGAAATAAAAATACAGCGGACTTTATCGCCTCCGTCTAACATCCTCATCTCACATTGACTTCATCCTCAACCGTAAGGTGTGCATCTGCTGCACAATTGAGCACACATATTTATCAGTATAAATTGGTATCAGTGTGCTCGTGTACGTCCATGCTGCTTCCTAAATTCCTAATCCCAATTTCTCCCCAATGCCCGACTTCTCATAAGATAGGCTGTTTTATTTAGAAAGTCTAGTAACAAAAGGTAAGTACCAAAATTGACCATCGCCTGATCTTCTTGTCCTTATAAGCTATCATAGGTACAAGACAGATAAGCATGTTAACTGAGAAAGTCCGGTGAGATAACAAAAACAAATAAGAAGCAGCTTGGGTTTTGTAACTAACATTCAACTTTGGAATAATAATCTCAATGAGTTTAGAGTAAAATTAATATGAGTATGCTACTGAATCTGAAACATAACATTATGCATCATACTTTGCAACAGATTCACCAATCAGCTTGTTTGATATGAATTGCTCATATTGAGCTTTATATGCATATCTGAAGCGTGAATGCAGATGGAAAAAAAACGATAGCTAAAAATACACATTGATGCTTCATTGAAACGACACCACTAACCTTGAAAGCCAAGTCGTAACCTCGCTTTGTCCAGAGATTCTGAAGCCGTTGTTTCTCGGACCAAGAGCGGGCACGTCCACAGGAGCGCAAATAAGTCAGCACCGATTGCTCCCAGGCTTCGAAACATCCTCGGTGCATAAACGACCCTTGATCACAATGATCGTTGTTGCAGACTACTTTCACCACCTCCAAGTCACCAGTCCCAATGTCTTCCAGGTATATCAGCTTTGTTGGTTGAAAACATTCGGACGGAACACAGCACTTCATTGGTCTGTAATTATTAGAAAATCAAAATGTCAATTACTATTTATAAATCTTCATACAATCTGACAACATGAAAACTGAGACGCGCATTTTCATGGATTTTCATGCACCATGCAGTCTCAATTCCGCTTGGCTCCTGAGACTGGTGAAAGCATGAAGTGGAACTCTCAATTCACGCATATAATCAAAAATTGCATGCAAAAATGAACATGAATAATTTACCTCATAGTATGACCATTCTCATGTTGATGACCACCACCGCTATTATTGTTTCCTCTACGATTTGGAGGCATTTTGATTCTTCACTTAAAGATAATTTTTAAGTAATACCAAAAGATATGACTGCTAACAAGATGTCATCACAAAATAATTGATGTTAGTCTCTATAAGTCTCTAACTATATTAATTCACTTTTCCTCAAGTCCAAACCGGCACACATTATTTGTTGTGTTTGCCGGTAACTTGGTCACTTCACGAAAATTGCACAATAAAAATTACTTTTTCGTTTTTGAAGACAAAATATAAAACCTCTTGTGCTTTGAACTTTATTCTTTGATGAAAATCTTCTTCATATGCCTTTCTCGGACGAAACAACTTTTATTTTTTGCAGGACAGTATAAAGAAGGGAATTTTAAAATATTATATGATGGTCAGATGATATCGTACAAAATATCTTATGTTTTTGTCCAAAAAAGAAGAAACCGAATGTTAAAAAGATGCATGATTTTTGGACAAAAAGGAGAAGATACAAAGATGTAAAGGGGAACGTTGAGCCGTTCAGCAACGACGCATATGATGCGATACGTTTCAGGTCTACTTGCCGACTGAAGTTGCTTTTTCCTTCGCACTCGTACTTAAAACTCAGGGATCTTTGTTTTGGTGGGTGGCGTACGGAATTGCCTTGCCTTTTGCTTGCCTCAGTCGAACGAGTCCGACCCCAACAAAACAAGACCCGACCACCGTTCCATACATAAAAAACGCCAATCCTCATGCATTTCATACTATTTCATACAATTTCATACAATTTCTACTAAATTCAAACAACTTACTACTTTCACTACTACTACACAACGTACGGAAATACCCGTATGTTTATGTAATGTACGTATACCACTACCACTACTTCTTTTCGTTACTCTTTCTCTTCCCGGTATTCCATGCACGTTTCAGATCCGGGTTTTCTTGACAATACATATAGTTACTACATATAATTCACTTTGTTCGTTTTATATTTCTCATATTTATTCAGTTTATCTAAAGATTTCACTTCCCAAAATTCATTTTTATCTTTATCGTCTTATCGTCTTACGTTATCCGTACTCAAAAATTATTCGTTGGTACTTTTCTCTGGTCGATAAAATGCACTTTTTTGTCCTTTCCGTGACTGTAAACTGGAATGCTGTCACTACTGCGCATTTACAGTATAGCTTCATGTGCCATGGTTCCATGCTATAGGCAGGCTCCGGCTCGGCTTCATGGATTTCGGGTTTCGGACATGACCTGCCTTACATCGTTAGACACGTTCTCGGTCCTCTCATGCCTTATGCTATGCCTATGCGCCTATGCCTTTGGCCTATCTCAGGGTGTATATCAGGGAAAGCTTAAGCGTTTCTCTTTCTTTTCTTAATTCTCTGTCCTATGCTGGTAATGTTAATCACAATCACACTGCATACTGGCAGAATTTATTTGGTTGACGTGACTTTCGACATGGGACTCTTGGACGAGAAAGACAGGAATGTGTTATTTTCGGGATGACAAAAATGTGTCTTTGAACTAAAGTTGATTATTATTTTAGAATGTGCCTTTTGGGTTTTGTATATAGCACGCCTTTGATGCTAATGCTATACTACGGCAGAGAGAAACGCATGGGGGGACATGTGACACTTTCATACAATGTGGAATGATTAAATATCGGGATTGTACCATGGGAAGTAATGTTATATAGTTGCACGTTGCACGCATTGGTATACTGTTATAATCTGTACTTATGGAAATGGTGGTCATTAAATGATGTTAACGTTAAAATTAATGTTGTATAATTCAATTAAACGGACAATTTATTGACATCATTCATTACGTAATAGTAAGACAAGTAATGAAAAGAATAAGCCAAACTTTAATGCAGAAATGTAATGTAGCATAAAATTTTTTCAACGCGGATCCTTATGTGCGTTCCGACTTTATGGACTACTTGTGATTCCAATTGAGTTTAGAAAAGTTGACCGTTTTATTTTTTGCTCACATTTCACATGAGCAGAAGGTGCATTTTGATATAAAGTATTTTTTAATGTGTGCAACATGAAAAGTTGCATGCAATTGTTGAGGAACATTGGCGAGTACAGCAGTGTGACGATTGATGAACGATGTGAAACTGCAATCATCCTTTTACGAGAGAGAGAGAGAAGTGGCATGGTGGCCTGAGAAGAGCAATGTACTCAATATGGGCCATGGTCAAATCTGACTCGACTCGGTTTCCCTGCCTGCACCGTAACTCGTTCGCGAAGCATTTTGCTTATATAACTTGATTATATGTTGGTGTCGTGCCACTTGTAGATTATCATAGACAAGGCGACTGGCATAATATCATGCACTATACTATAGTCAAACATAAGAAAATGTATAGTCCGAGAACGTCTTAAAATGTTAAAATGAGTGCCTCTCTCAAGTCTCAAACCAGAGGAAATCCTGCTCCTGTCGCCCATAAAAATACTGTGTGTGCAATGTGTAATTAGCTTGTTTTATACACTGACTTCAGATGCTCCACCGTTCCTCAGGAGTAAATCTAGTAAACACCAACAGAGGCACACCTCATAAAAAAAACTTTTGTTCTACTCCCGCATGAGATTAAAAAGATTACCCATTAACCGATTTAACGAGTTGAAGTTTCAAAAACTTTGAAGCATATTTTCTCATTTCTTTCGTTTCGAAAGAATGCTTTTAATGCATGTCGTCAACAAGAACAAGCTATTAATGTTTCCGACAGGTTGACAATAGTACATTGGGATTTCAGTGTCCTGCATCCTGTATTATTGTAGAGATTACATGCATTCCTGTGTCGTACTCTTGTACTACTCCATGAATTATACATTTTGATAGATAAGTGACGAAACTTTATAAAAACAATGAATTTGCAATTATTGCACTGTGCAATAAGTTGAAACTTGCAAGTTACAACTGCAGCCAACGAACAAATTTTATTTGACCATTCTATTAAGTTGATGTTCACACTTGGCTTCAGGTGAGCATTATGGTGAACCCATTCTCCATCATCATTATGTTTCCTTCACGAAGAGAGAAGCGAAAAAAACAGTCCTTCGTATTAAATTGCAATATTGCAATTTGCAATTCTCCGCTCGTTCTGTCCTGTCAATTTTTCACTAAACGTTATGGCAGTGGCACTAATACATCATTATAATGGCATGACAAAAAAACCCATTGTAAAAAGTTTATTAAACTGCAAATGCACATGCACTGCGGTCTTTATGACACAGAACGTGTGCCGCTCATCGGTCTTTTTCTCATTCGCATCATTCTCTCGTCGTCTAGGTCTGTCTCGGCAAAGTGTACGAAAATGGCACAGAAGAACATGGCAAAAAATGTCGGTGTCAATATACCTTTTAGTGCATCGAGACGAATGTAAAAATTCATAGTTTAAGCCAGTGTTAAGCTACATTACATGGTTCCTTGTATTGTATACAGTAAGATTGTATTTTGTACAGTGTATATTTAATCTGAGACATACAGGACATTTTAAGTATTATTTATACCCATACGACGTGTCAAATCAACCTCATTTTAAAAAACGATCACCCTTTGAAGCATACACTTTTTTAATACACCAGTTACGGTCAACTGTAAAACTGTAGTACACTGTATTAAATCGAATATAACACAATTTTAACATGCTCGTCAGTTTAATACTATCATAAGAACGAAAGGCGAAACAAGTTAAAGTAAGTTTAGTCATCCAATTTAATGTCGACATGGGAAAAGATTTATGGAGAATTCATTTGCTTTAAAGAGTATGCTGCTGTGACTTGATAGCAATGGTAAACTTAAAAAAAGACTAGGCTGAAGGTCCCTATCTAATCTGCACATAAACTCACTTTAACTACTTGAAGTGGATTACATGCAAATAATAATAACTATAATCTTTTTTTATACTCTCCTTCTGTTTACATACGTACGATTTTACTGAACGATGATGATGAACCCGTGAAGAACATAAAAACCCCGAAATCAACAAAACTGCATTGTTGAAAGCATTTCATACAAGTTACATTTTATTGTAACATAAAAACAAGTTTTAGTCCAATTTTAGAAACCATTTTAGGTTCATTTGTACTCCGATTGTTGCTCGTGTGATGGCTTTCATTGCATCCAAGATTTATGGTATAGCTGATATTGAGATGATTTTCATCTTCGCTGCAAACGTGCAAACTCGTGCAGAAACACACAAATACACTCTCATGTAGTCTGCAGTGTATGCTTATTATCCTGCGTATTTATTATATAGTTTGAAGCATGTAAATGTAATCAGCATGCAATTTGTACTACATTGTGCATTGTTGCTAGTTGTGACTTGTGACGTGCATGAGTCACAATTCACATTCAACACAGTTTTGGGGTCTGCCCATTGGCCTACCTGTTAAGATTTTAACTATCCCACAGAAAGAATGACTGTACATGCAATTTTTGCTATAGTGCACATTTGTAAATTCAAAATAAGCCTTTAACGCACATTCCCCTGTTAAATTTTTCTTCCTATACGCAATCAACTATAGAAATTGTATACAATACTTGTAAAGGCTTTATGTGTTGTCCTCAAAGAAAGGTTTGATTTAGATTGTGAGCTTTACTATAGCCTCAAGTGATACGAGTCAATGTGACGTATGACTCTCGTACTCATGCAAAGTGGTAGATAAATAAATGTAAAGTCAACGACCGCCTTGTATCCATGATCTGACCTGGAAAATTTTTTTGCATGAATAAAAATGTCTGGATTGGCATATGGCAATTACTGAATCATGACGACGACGCGACGGTCAAACTCTCCTCGTGCAATGGACTGTGGAAGATAGACGATTTTTTAGTTCACCAACTTCCATATGTGTCCAAAATCCAAAACTACTACAACGCGGTTTTTCTTGATGCATTGCATATCGCAACGTTCCTGCTATTAATCGTATGCTGCTCATGTGAGCATATGTGGAAGAAGTCGCAGTAGACACAGCAAGTTTCAACGATTAAGAGTAATATATTGCATAATGGTGAACACATGGACACATGAGACGATGAAACGTGCAACTGTGGCATCCTGTTTTGGTTTCAGTAAAAAAACATGAAAATTACAAGCTTAATTAGCAATTGCGCTAATCAACTTTGATGCATATATGTGCATTGTTTTCTTTCCTTTCCCACTTTAAGTCGTAGTTTTAGATTGCTTTCCGTATCTCACAAAGCCAGACCATAAGTCAAGAAAGATATACCTAATGCATATTGCATTATTTGAATGGTTTGCCGTCGTATCCTGTTTGGAATTTAAGTCATAAGGCCAACGTAGCCAGTAAAAGTCGGAACATTTATCATTATGGTTTTTATATCGTTTTAATGTTTTTTAGGAATTATGGAACCAAAAATATATTTCTTCCAGCTTATGAGCTTATCAATACAAAATACAATACTGAAGGGAAGTCATGGAAAGAAACTGTGAGCGGTGTGGTGAGTCGGCTAATTTCGAACTTCCTAGAACGTAATACATAGAACGTTTTCAAAGTCCAAAATGCATTTTTCTGAGAATGGATGCTAAACTCACCAAGAACCAGCAAGTTGGCTCGTGATTGCTCGTGATCGTTCCATTTACCCCTTCTACGAAAGTTGTAGTTTGTAGTGTCAACGTCACACCAAAGGACACGATAGACACAACAGTCACATCGTAAATCTCCTTTTTGAAACGTTCGATGTACTTTATCTATAATACTTATCTGAATTTGGTGCGATGATGCAATCTTTCTCTATTAATGTGATGTTTTAAAACTATTTCATCAGGATTGCAAACAATTAATACAATGACCAATATTTTTGAATAATATATCATGAAATGAATCATGGCATGATTCATGTCTGACGGTTGACGGTTTGACCTTGTCTTGTTCGTTGGTTAACATTTGCCCGTGTTTTTACTTAACTTGGTAAAAGCATAGTCTTGCTCTTGCAGATGTACATATCCAATTCAACGTTTGAAAATCGCAAACGTGCTGCTTGTGCAGCTGCAAACCAATACTAGGAGTTTTTTGATCAACTTGAACAATTGGAAACGTTAAAGGTTCTACCGAACAAAGCAACGAAACATCTGCCATACGCATTTTAGACTTCGGCACGGGCAGAAAAGGTTGCAGATTGCATGCTTTGGTTGATAACATAACAAATGGCACATGACAAATGACGAAGAAGGAACACGGCATGAAATCTTTTATTTCTTTTGAATCATTGAATTTGAATGCCTCAAATAACAATTTTTCCTTTGTTTCTGGCACTAAGTAACTTTACAGGATACGCCTTACTGTCATGCCTTTGGGGTGTAGCTTAATGATTCAACTTTGTAGGTAAACCTGGACCTGGTTTACCTGACCCGGTTTTGCGTCTTGCGTCGTCCGTATGACTCATTTCATCACGCTCATCAAAAGATCTTTTCGGTAGATGTTTACATACATATCCTTTTCCAACGTTCCAATCCAACTTAAAACGCTAAAACGTCCAAATGGCATCTGCCACGGAAACATTCTTGCGAAAAAGGTGTTTTTGCTTTCTCTTCTAGTAATTGAATTGGTATTCAAATGGGGGGTTTTGGTTTTGGGTCACCTTTTCTTCTAAGGAAGCTCCTATCGCAAAACTGTTTACCCTCTGTTTTGCAAATGGCACATCCGGAGCTCATGGAGTTTAGCAAAAAACCCTCTTTCTCAACAACGCACATGGAGACAGTCAGACTGAGTTGCACATTGCACGCAAGTTTCAAAGATATTTTTTGCTCTTGCTCTTTGCCTTTTCGGTCGATTTAATGCTCTTTTCGTCCAGGGAGCCTGGAGCCCTGTAATGCTGTAATGTAATGAAATCCTTAAGCCGTACTCCGTACTACGCAGTTTTCGTTCTAGTATAACGCACTTTTCGTCGTTTGCATTTATACCATATTTTTTGTGGAATTACTTGGATTCGCACATCTGCCGGTTTCCAAGAGCCGGTTGCAAAAACTTACCTACTTTATCAGATGTTGATATGAACTGACTGAGCGTATGAAGTTCCTTTCAACCACATTTGCTCACAGTTGAATTGTTCTCTTACACAAAACATTGTTAACAAAACTGCGCAGTTTCTTACTTATTAATAGCGAATGAAAAAAACGCAGATAATTCAATTTACCGAGAAACAATGATATCATGTGGCTATGTGGCTAACAATAACAAGCTACAAGCAAGCCAAAACCTCTGCCTTCTTAACGCTAACAAGTTGCTTCCGGTACGGTATGATGCGCACATCATAAAAGGAGCAACATGGCTAATTATGTTTTCTTTTTCGGGATTACTCAACAAAATCTTAACAGTTATCCTGCGCTTGAGACGAAATTGTCATGTTTTCGTTCTACAAAGCAAAAAGTCTCAACAGGGTTAATGGTAACGACTAACGACCAGGTGCTGGTGAACTCTGATTTTACGTATTTTTTGAAAACACTCTAACGTCCCATGACAAGGAAATGAAATGAGAGGCAACAACAGGCATTATAGATTATAGCAAATCAGAAAAGAACGCAAAACGATGAACTAACAGTGAAGTAAGCCTTAAAACTAAAACCCTAAAAATCCTTATGAGTCGTCTTTTTTTGCAGAAGTACACAATTTCAGCAACTGTTGTGTTTTGCAATTATGGTTCTGTTTTGCCCTCATCGTTCCATTTACTTGTACAATGGAAAACACAACCCCTTCGAAGAAGTAGGAAGCAGAGGACCTTTTACGATGACAGATCTGTGCTTGTGCTATGCTAAATGCTATGCTGGCGTGCGGTTAAGCGTGGAATGTTTTCAGGTTGCTCATTGCTGAGAAATACTCAAAGTAAGGATGGAAATGGCAATTTACTTCCACGTTCCAAATGTAGTAGTAATAAAATCCGTGTCCTATAGTAAATGTAAAGGCTTTGAGAAAAATGAGAGACTCAAGTCCCAAGTCATAAGGGATGTGCATAAAACGGATTTTATTGTTGTTTACGTCGCACTTCTCTTGCTGCGAGTATTGACGTATTGAGCAAGAGCACGACGAAGTGAAATCGCATTGAAAAGTTTCCTTCCGGACACTTCTTCTTTTGCACCTACGCACCACGAAAGTCGTAGAAAAGTTTTTACAACCGTTGAACCGTTCCTACACCCAAACGAGGATGAGAAAAACGAATACGCTTAGGACTTACGAGATTGTTGTTATTCCTGGAAGGGCTTGTTCAAAACGAGGATGAAAGGGTGTTTGTTTACATGAACGTTTTGGTGATGCCTTAAAATTTTTATGATGGACACACTGAGCAAAAACAAGTTGAAGAGCTACTTTCGCGTTTGCGTGCGTGTATCGTGTTTCTCCGTTCCATGTGTTGCGTTGCGTCCAAAAAATTTTCAGGTATGAAAAAAAAAGTCGTGTGTAACGTTCTTCTTCGTATGTCAGCAACAACTAAATTACCTTACCTTTTTCATTTGAAAATACATTCTTGCTTAAGTGGTTGTTTACAAAAGCAATGTGGCCGAAATGCTTGACTGAGCGGAAAACATCGCTTGAGTACATAATATTCACGAAAAGAAGAAGTTTTGTGATGATGATTACCTTAAAGTTGACCTGGATTGTTCACTGAGCTTCGGAAAGTGTAAACTCCACAGGAGTTTGAGAAGTTCAAAGTACGATACTAAAATATGAATACGAGACTCTTCTTTGTTTTCATTCCTACAAATTATGTTACATTAATTTGCGTTTCCTTGATGAAGTTATAGCACAAAGGTTTCGTAAACTTTAAGAAAACAAATCCATGAAGTATTTAGTTCATTTTCCTCTCCTGCTGGTTTTATGCAAATGTAATTTTGAGAAATGTACTATCAGGTTCTGGAAATCATAAAATGTTAGTGGTGACAGGAGCCGGAAGATTCATGGTGGTCGGTGATACACAATGTCAAAACGTTTCCCTCAAGATATGAAAAGGGCAAAAGGAAAGACATTTTAAGTTTAATAAAGTTTATATGATGGCATGCTTGAAATTTTTTATCTTAAAAACTGCCAACAAAAGAATTTTTTGTGCTTTATTTACGTGCAGAAAGGATTGTTTTAAGCAGATTCCCATGAAGCAATTAACCTGTTAATATCAATTAGTGCGATTCGCCGAGTAGTTCATGAGAACTAAGAACAAAAAGGAAATTATGAACACGTGTACACCTTTTTGGACCCTCTCGGATTTGACTTGCACGTGTACCGTTGACCTGTTGGCTTTTTCCAAGCTTTGATGATTTAGGTAAGTCAGAAACTGGGCTTATCGGCTCATATCGCATATCATTCCTCGCACATCCTCTGCTTATCGTCTGCAACTTTTACTCTAATGTGGACTACGTTTGGACTCAAACGTGGCAAAACTGTAATGAAGATATTTCATGCTTGCAGATAAATCCTTATGAGGAACGCCTTGTGTAAATTTTATTACCTTTTGCAGTCTCTAATTAGGAGAAGCGTCTGCCGTTCCGCCAGAATTCAGCGGATGGAACTCAAACGGTAATTATGCATTTGCTTAAAAGCTGGAAATAACGGTTTATTTATGAGTGACACCATGACTTTTAGACTTTAATTTGAAATTTAATTCAAGACTCTTAAAGTCTAATGGGATAAAAAGGGTGAATACAAATGGATGATTGTATTGGTACCCACATAGTCATTAGTCATAATCGTCGATATCAGAATGTCTATTTATTTGGGATTCAATTAGACTTTAAAAACAATAGAATATTTAAATCTCAACCTCCAGATTGCATTGCTGATGCCTGAGAAAATAAACCAGAGCAAAGGTATTCAGCCATGCAAATCTTTGAATTGATCCCAGAGAGTGCCAAAAATGGGATTCTGTATTGCAAAACACGGTAGTTAATGTTAATAACACGGATATGCACACAGTGTATAAGTCGCTGTTCACATCCTCATTCCTAGAATTGCATCAAACCAAAAATAATTGCGGTCATAATTTGCCTATTGATAATCACACTTTGAGGTCTATAGCAATAATTTCAACAGGATTGAATGAGCAAAGGGGCCACTTGAAACCCCAAGGTAAAAACAAAGGGATCGTAAAACGTGTGTACAGCAGTCCTTCAAATGATAGCCACAGTAAATCTCATATAAAACGCTCACTCACGTACTTCCTTCTTGGTGTTTTGGGAAATGGGCCGTGAATTTTTGCCGTGCAAGTAAAAGGGGTCTCAAGGGAGAATTAATTACATGTCAATATATGTAGGATTAAGTTGTCGCTACCAGTCACAGGTCACACAGTCACTCAATAAGGCCCTTTTGCATTCATACGGTCATTATTGTGTTACATCACACATTTTGGCATTTTGGCTAAACGAGACCTCAAAAAAGTGGACTCATTGTTTAGACCTTTAGACCATTTGCAATCTCAGTTACAAGCTTCACAAGACGTCGACGACAGCTTATCAGGAATAAGTTTAACCTTTTACCCAAAATCCGAGGGCATGCACCAGAAAATGGCAGGGCGTCATATCATTTTTTTGCACTACCATTTAATTGAAGAGATTGTTTCAATGCGGAATACCACTGCAGCCTCTGGTGTCGGTGTCGCTCGAGTGACTCTGATCCTACGGTCCGCTAATATTTTACTACTGATCACTCACAGATTGCACACACAAAACTTTTGCTTTGTGTCTATTCTCGTACATTATCATACCTGTTTTTTCTCAAGGCTCATTCACTATCACACTTTGTACAAAAACAAAAAAAGCCTTGTGTGACTAGTGAATTACATACTTTGTCATGTTACCCACCAAAAATTGCATGTTAGGTCTTAGGTCTGTGTTGGGCAATATTTTTTCTCGTGAGATGTAAAAAACTATTTAAGGTTTGACTCCCGAATGCAATCAGTTTCAGTTGCAATTTTTCTTATTGTCTGATCAGTGCTCTTTTGTGATCTGTGATCAACCACTTTTGCTCAAACATGAAAGTCGTAAGTGCAGAAACATACTCAAGTTTATGATGTCTAAGTCAGTTCTGTTAGTTCCTGACGTTCCTGAGGGATTTTCTAAAGATTAATTCCTTGATTGATTGATTGAAAAAATTAGGCACTTCTTTGCGTTCTTTTCGCCGTCATTGCCGCCGCTGCTGGTGGTGGTCACGGATACGCTACCGGGTACGCTTACGGAGTTGGTGCTTATGGAGGTCGCGGTGCTTGGGGAACTGGATGGAACCGTCACCCAGCCACTGATCACGCTTATGGATACGGATACGGATACCCAGCCGAACGCGTCGCTGATCTTCCGTACTACGGTGGCTACGGACACGGTGGATTCGGAGGATTCTTCTAAACTCGACTTATCAACGGACGTTCATTACATCAAAAGAACTTGTAATTTAATAAGAAAATCATGTAATTTCAACAACTCGGAAAATAAAGTGTCCGGAGTCCTCATTCCTTCCAACTTAATGTATTCCCCAGACCAAAGTTTTTAACGACGACACATATTAAAATAAATCTTACGATAAACGTTCATATCATTTAGTATTAATCGTGTTTCGATAGTTTTATTTAACAGTTGTAATTATTGTTTTACATTATTGTTCTTCCAATCTACATTTTCCAATAATCTAATGACCTGTTCTTTTCACTGACATCGACATGACCAACTTCAACATTGTCATCACAAATTCTTTTAATTCTGCATTACTCCGAACATTTTATGCTCTATTCCATCATCATACTACATCTTCGTATCGTAATTAATGCTGTTTTCATATTCATTAACTCAACTTGTTTATGGTTTAAATGTCGTTTCGTCTGGATAAGTGAATCTTGTTGGGAGTGCAGTTTCATAATGATACTCATACAGACATTGCTTGAGGTACTTTTCCTTATCTGCTGGCTCAGGATACATGGACGCTTTGTCTGCAAAACAGAAAACAAACCAAAAAACGTTAATCAACAATCTTCATTCTATCATGAATTGATCTGACAATGAGCAACAATATGGGGAAATGCGCAAAGTGCCACAGCCAGTGAATATGAAGAATGGAAATATTAAATACAGTGATGGCACAGTGATTGAATAATTAATATAAAACAACAATGCATCAATAAGAATGTATGATTAACATTTAACAACGCATTATTCATAGCTGAAGAGCTAAACTCGGGGATTTCAACCAAATCAACATTTCCCCTTTCCAAATTAATCAGGTAAAGACGAAGCGATTGGTACCAAGAAGAAAGAACTCGTTATATTAACCACCTTCACCCAACTTGAGCATCCCGAGGCAGAAAATGCATGAAAAATTAAATGCACTATTCTATTATTTTGCATGCTTTTCGAAAGCTTATAAAATAATTCAAGTGATTGCGATGATTGATTAAAAACCGAACTACAATATGCATGCATACAAAAGCAAACATTTTGGAAGACGATTTTTATATTTGTAATCATAGTACCTGACGCAAGAAACGAAGATTTCTCTTCACAGCTGCCTAAGATTTCTAAATGAATTGTATGACTGTTTTATTCCAAAACAAAATCCCGGTGGAACATGCACAAAAGGTCAAGTATAGGACGGAAGGACAACATAAAGACAACACGACAACATCACATCACAGTTAAAAGCGTTGGAACTAAATTTATTGCGTTCACGTATATATTATAAAATAATATTCTTGGTAGCTAAGAAAAGAAAGCCATTAGAGAGCATGCAATAATACTTGTAAGTTTAATAACTTTCTTTTAGGAAAGAGTAAATCATAATTTACAAAAGTAATTTGTATGAAATCTAAATCAGAAAATTTAAAGTACATTAATATAAACCAGGGTACCTTGACAACTACAGTCAGTTATATATATATATATAACTGACTGTAGTTGTCAAGGTACCCTGAATATAAACCATAAAAGGAACAAATAATATTCTTGTTATTTCTTGATCACAAACAAAATGAGCTAACCATGAAGGTCGGATAGTGAAAGTAGTTTTTATACAGGCAAAGATTAGGCATGCAGTTAGTTTTTGGAACGCTCGTTTAGGAACAATAATTCCACTTCTGAAAATTATTGCGTGAAAAGTGATAACGTATAGTAAATAGGACGCATGATACTAGGAAACGACCTTCTTGAGGATTCGTAGTGGCTATAGAGGATTGATGTGAGGAACACAACTGGAAAGAATGAATTAGATAGATAGGTTCGTTGAATTGTGACAATTGACATTCCAATAATTGCATGTTTAAATCTTGGGCCAGCTGTAAATGCTAGGAATTGCAGCGGAGTACGAGAAATCGTACAGTTGAGCCTTCACGAACTCTCCTTTGTCCGCTGGCTCTGGGTACGTCGACGCATGTCCTGGTCAATCAGCAGTTACAATTAGGATACAAAAGTTTTAAAAGTTGTGTGCGTAAAAATAAAAAAGTTAACATAAGGGTACAC
>JABASF010001181.1:0-25406 GCA_019776145.1 Harlomillsia oculata | reverse complement strand
TCCACCCCCCCCCCCCCCGCAAAAAAAGCAAAAGCCTGTCCTTCTTCGACTAATTGCCATTTCCCTTACTTATTGCTTGGTATTTGTTGTTATATCTGCCAACACTGAAGTCCCTTTGCTGCCCGATTAATTGGCTAACTAAACGGCCAATAATTATCTTAAACCCATATATTGTAAGCTCGCTCGTATATTGCATCCGCGCGTCACTAAAAGAATCGAAAAAATACGCAACTTCGTAGTAATTACAAGCGTTTTTTGCACCACCAGAAATTGGTATGAGAAAACATTATCGTTTTTGCGTATTTTGCCTGTAGTGTATAGAGTAACAAAGTACCAAAGCAGGAACTAGAACTACCTGAAACGTACGATAAAATAAATGACGGGTATTCTCGTATTCCATGTCTGAAAAAGCCCAGGTAGTAGAAAAGGTAACACATCGGCGGATTTCCTGTCTTTTTTGCACATTCAGCAAGATATAGAGCAATACGACCGTTTCTGTTTAGGATAATGTCCATTTAGTACTATTTTGAATACGCCAATTCTACTGATAGTAAAATGGCAAGACCTTTGACAGAATTGGCCGTTTCTTGTTCCGTGATTGCAGGGCATTAGTCGAAAGCAAGGATGCATGAAAACGATCAGCAGAATCGCAAGAGCGAATAACTAGACACACATCGATCCATAACAATCTTCTGAGAGTGCGAGCGGTCGTACTGAGAATTATTCTAATGTGGCATATTTAACCCGCTGGGAAAGGGAGATGCACCAGTTGTTACCCGTTTTCGGAGAGATGCCTATTTTACTCCATGTATGGTTTTGTACAATCGATAGATCCCAATTACGATCTTCCTTTTCCATTTCCTTCCCTGGCATAAAATAGTAGACGGGATTTCTATGTTTTAGCAACAAACACAACAGCAATAGATGAGTGTTTCACCTATGCAAAATATATGCAAACTAAACAAGTTAACAAGCACAAGAAGTTTAAAAGTCCCAAATTCTCAAAATTCCGACAAACACCTCATTCAGAATGCTATTTTGGATTAGTGTAATTCAGTGAGATTTTAATTTGAGGAGTTGTAGTGAGTTGACGAACCAAATTGAATAAGCGAAGAGAGGAAAATACAGTAAAGTGAAAAGCGTGCGTATTTGCGTCAGAAGATTGTGGAGGTTTGGACTTTGTGGACCCCCAGAAGCCTTTTCTTTTGACAAGTGCGCAATCAAGAACGAGAGAGAGAAAGAGACAATGGCTTTTGACGTTATCAAAAGGTTAGTTTGAAGCCTGCATGGACAAAAGAGAGGATGAGAGAAAACACCGTGCAGCATGAATAGGAACAGTCCGAACAGCATGAAAATGCTCAAAGGCTATGCATATGCGAAATGCGAAAAACGGAAAAGAATCGCATTCCGCCGCCGTCGTCTCTTCTGATTTCTCATAGTGTTCTACTCTGGCGAGTTTTGTCCGTTTCGTGCTACATACGGGAAGCTTTTGACTTTCTCCAACGCTTTTTCCTGCTGATCCGCTCCACTCTCTGGTTTGAATTACAAACAGAATTTTCATTCATTCAGTTCCCATTTACAGATACGTCACAAAGTCGCAAACCAAAAAGGCTCAAAACAGAAAAGCCCTCGTCATCACAGGAAACTGAGAGAAAAGAGAAGAGAGATGATGGCAAACATCAAAGTGCTCAAATCAGCACAATTCTATTCTATATCTTGTCTGCATTTGTGCCGTAGCCGTGTCCTGTAATCTTTCCCCATGAATATTCCATCATCATTTTTAGTTCACTAGTTCCACTTGTAAGCGCTACAAAGTATGCATACAACTACAACTTCAAAATTCCCCAAAATATCGAAGCTTTCACTCTGTACTGTACCATTTATGATTTTCGTAATTAGTATCTACTTACTACACATTTATGGTGGCTCAACTTTCTATTTTTGTTCCTTACTTTCATATGATGACTGTAAATACCTGCTTTCCAAGTGTTCCCTGAGATCAGTTGAGTGGAATCAAAATGTATGCATGGAGTGAGTGAGTGGTTTCGTTTGATCCGCACGCACTCACGTTTCAAGGAGAAACTTGCATTAAAAACGAATTCAGGAGGGACACAAAAAGACTTGAGAATACTGTAGCTCGTATTTGAAATGGATATGATCTCATAACACAACGGTTCTTGGGCCTAAGGCTCTTTTGTATATTTCTGAAAGCATGAAGACAGACGGTTGCCGCCGCCATACCGCCGACGCATTCAAAGCACTACGAAACGCAATGTTATGTAACATTGTAGCTTTAGCTTGTAACGTTCGTCTACGAGTATTCGAATCAAGTGTACCCTGTTACTTACAAAACTACGGTACGAAAATATAGTAAAACGCATTATATAACACGCAAAAATTCAAATCGTACGGAGAAATGCGTCTGTGAGTGCTCACGGAAGAGAGATGGAGAATTTCGATATTCGCATTCCCCTTTTGCACATATTTGAATAAGTATTACAATATTTGCATATTGAAATCCTATGCGTGCTTGGCGTGTGCGTCATAAAATGTTTTGAGAGTTTTCGTTTGAATGCGAATAACATTATTTTCGAATTCCGGGCCGCATTCTCATTGGAACTCGACGACAGGAGGATTCAAAAGAGACATACGATTTTGTCGTATTTTCTTCTGCTGTCTGGCCTCAGAATTAAAAAAATATTCTGCATAATATTTAATATAACAACACAAATCTGATCGTGTGTTGTGAATATGTTCAAAGTATGCCGATTACGTTTGTTCTGCATTTTATTCCAAAGAAATGGAATGCAATTTTTGAAATTCTCTTGAGCGTGTAATAAATGCATGACTCACTTTTTCCCGTTGGATTTTTTTAAAAACAGGAATTTTTTCATACGACTTGGCCCCTTTGTTTCAATCCATTTGCATTCCTCGTGTGTGAGAATGTGCAAAAAAGGTGAATTTTTACGAGAGCGTAAGAGGATTGGAGTATTTATGTATACACTGTTCTGCTTCCAGCTGAATTGAAATCCAATTTACTAAGGTGAGAGAGTTATGTGAAGAATGCCAATTTCACACTTTTCTGCCCATAGNTAAGGTGAGAGAGTTATGTGAAGAATGCCAATTTCACACTTTTCTGCCCATAGGCTTTCCACACACAATCGATCTTATAAGATGCATGCGCAAAATCTTAATATTTGTCTTCAAAAGTATTCAAAGATCGTCCTTTGATATCAAAAGTACCATAGCACAAGTGTGAAAAAATCCTTCTTTTCCCAGTCCTTTTTCGTGCTCTTTATTACTGTGTTGTATGCATTGTATAATTAAAATTCTTCTAATTACTTAGGCGCTGATTGCAAAAAGACCCATTGAAAAAAGTGGGTCTCATAATAAAAACATCGTGGCAGGTGCACTTTCACACACTTTGCTTTTTCCTCGTTTGTCTAGAATTGCAGGTGCACAAAAATTGCATCAAAACTCTCGCATCTCGTTTTTGTTCTAGTTCTCACACTGTATTGATGACTTTTGGAGAGTAATGGCCTTTTTCTCCTGGAGACATTGCAGTACGAAATTTAAGGTTCACATACAATAATATATATTACCTTGGCCCTTGGCGGAAGTTCGAAGTTATTTTTTATCCGAGTATATTTGGTCTGGCTTCTGGCGGAAGAGGTTAGGGTCTTAGGGTCCCTTATACTTCTTCATGAAAATTTATATAGTATACACAACTTGAAATTGAAGGCCATTGTTAAAATTTGTCATTTTAAAAAAATAATGGCTGCTTTGCATAAAATATTAGATAGGATTAGGATTAAAATATTTGACTAATTCAAGTTTTTAGGAATGTTTCGTGTTAAGTGTTAAGTGTTCAGCTTCAGTGAATGATTCAGTCATTCAGTGTTAGCTGTTACGTTGACGTTGTTACGTGTTATAAGTTGGGAAAACGCGACAGGCAACGGGCCGTCGCGACTATGCCGCTTGAGCTTCTTGGCTTCATAAAGAAAATATTCTTAGTTTACAAATTACAATAAAGAAAGTTTGGAGTGAAGAGCTCAAAAAAGTTAAAACTGAGTCTTAACTTGACACATAGACATAGACAGGGAAATGTTTAGAAAAATCCTTATAATACCCGCAACAAAATCAATAGTAAGAAGAAAGGGAATAAGGAAGAAGGACCGAGACAGGAGACACGTGCCTTGCATTTTTTTGAATCATTTAACTTTGAGTCCATCACTTTGCAAATTTGTTTTATAAGGCTTTACAAATACAAAGAGTCGTTTCTTCATTCTACTGTCTACTGCTTTCTCCTCGGCTGCTACGGAGAGAGTCTTATTCCGCCTTATTGCGTACTAACGTGTATTTTCGACCCCTGAAAAATGACCTCGGCAAGAAATAAAAGTGAAATAGAGAATGTGAAAGTGGCGCCAAAAAAATCTCTGTCGCATATTTCTCTTGCTTTTTACACTACTTCATGTTTCAATGACTCTTTTTTATTGTACTCTATAACATTTGCTGTAGTTCGTAGACCGTTAACAACACGATTGAAGGAGAAAGCCAAGTCAAGTATGCGTAACGTTTTGGGAAATTCCAGTACACAGGATGTGGAAAAAAAGGGGTTTGTAGTGTTCTCATAAAATGTTTCTTGTTACGAAAAGTATTACTAGTAATTTAAACAAATCTGTGTTATACAATAATTAAACTACGCAATTTACAAGTTAGGGAACGAGTGAAAGTCATCATTTGCCTTGTTTTCCTCAGTCGTGCTTGTGCTAAAAAGGTTTCTGTTAACCCTTTTCACTTTCGTTGTGGTGTGTGGGCTGTGGGCGTACAGATATCTAAAATCATCATTTGCCTTGTTTTCCTCAGTCGTGCTTGTGCTAAAAAGGTTTCTGTTAACCCTTTTCACTTTCGTTGTGGTGTGTGGGCTGTGGGCGTACAGATATCGTTACAGTGGCAATGGCACCCAAAAAACGCAGTGGGAGCTGACATGTCCTTTTTTTGAAATGTTTCCTTAAGTACTTGTCGTTTGCACATTCACATTCACACACACATACACTGTACACACATGCACGTTCCGTGACAAATTACAAACTCCACGTGTCACCACACACAAAATTGCCGCAATCATTTCGGACCTGCTGCAATGTGACCCAACAAACATCAACGCTTCGTGCCGTGTCATTCTGGCAAATGGCAAAGGACAAAAACTGTCAGTCTTCTAATCTGACAAGAATCGCAGAGGAAGTGGCAGCGACACTGTGAAAGTAAACAACATTTATTTTCGACAGAATTCTCTTTTCCTTCTCCCTTATAGTGTGTAGTGTGTGGAAAAGTCTGATTTGTTTGCCTATCAGGCAGAAGCAACTCATGTTCCGTCATTTTTCTGACAACATGTCCAAATATAAAGCTTTTATAGCTTTTTACGTAGTATAACGTTGAATCATTTTATATCCAAGTGTACATACTACAATATTAAATGTACAGCATCGTAGCTTTTGCTTTCACTGTTCCGTTTCCGCCCGTCACTTTCCAGAATGTCAGTCATCATCAGACTCGACCTGTCTAGTTTGTTTCTATAATAAATTCTCGTCGGCCTACTAAACTCCACTTGCACTTCCACTTCTTCGTCGTAACTACTCACCTCCAAAAGTTATCTGTCTCAGACCACTCATTCTTCTCATATTCATGCTGAGGAATAGAAGGGGTGACGTCACAATTTGCATTTTACCTGGCTATACTTATAATTATACAAAGAAACGTTTCATGCATGTTTACTAAATAGTAGGATACGTTCAGTGACACGGTCATTCCTCCAATTTGCCAGTGATATTTTGAAAAGAAGTAGAGCAAAGGATGTAAGAAAAGTATATCCATCTTGGAATGTCGTGTGTGTGTTTCCCAGTGATTTATTCGGCCAGCCATCCATTCAAAGGAAGAGCAGACAGTAGAACCGCCACTAAATCCCAGGCCAAACAATAAACTCGCTCGTATTTTTCATGCTTCACAAGAAGAACTACTGGAACTGGAAGAGTCTTTTTCCAGTTTCAGGACGTATATATAGCAATATCTTTTGCAAGCTCTTGTTTTTTTTTACTTTCAGAAGGAAACGGACGTTGAACGACCATCGGCCGAGTACGGAAGAGTGGACTTTTCCCTGTTAAAGGAAGATGTGATGATCGAGATGTTCTGGCCAAAAAACCGGGTGGGCTTCTTTTTGGCTCCGCGTTTCTTCTATGGGCCTCTTCTTCCATGGATTTATGTACGTTGAACATATAAAATCTTAGCATTGTCTATAAACGTATAAACACAGTCTGGAAAGAAAAGATCCAGGTCAATTGCTCCTGTCGTAGCCTCACAGTAGGGAACGATGTGACTCGAGCCTCCTTCGGTCACTCACGTCTGACCCAAAAGTAAATGTCGACATTTTCCTATCTTATCCATCATTTTACGTACTTGTCCTCCAGACAGTGGTTGAAAGGAGATAAATTGCCGTCCCTTCGAGCCTCCTTCGGTCACTCACGTCTGACCCAAAAGTAAATGTCGACATTTTCCTATCTTATCCATCATTTTACGTACTTGTCCTCCAGACAGTGGTTGAAAGGAGACAAATTGCCGTCCCGTTTCGTACATCTCCATCTTCTTCTTTATGCCGAACGAAAAGAAAATTATCCTATATACTTTACTATGCTCATATAGACTTAAAGTTAAACTGGGCTCGTCTTTGGCGAAAAACTAAGTCTGCATGAACATTTCTTTGCTTAATGAATTCTAAGTACAAAACTTTTTTTACTTGAGACTATCTGCGCATATGTTGTAATATTCCAAAATATCAAGCAATATAGTATAGTATGAATATTTTTCGCAAACTTTTGCAATTTTTTTAAACTTTTTATTTTTACTTATGCGGGCATCTTTTTCGTATTCGTTAGCAAAATTCGAGGGAATGGAACGACTCCACTTCAACTTTGAATTGCATAAGTAAATTCAATAAAGTCTAACGATGAGTACGCATTGGATTTCAAGTTCTCATCCTTAAAATGAACACAAAAGAAAGGCAGACGTTATACGACAGAAAAAGCCTGCTAGCCATATTTTCCATGATTGGTGTCGTTTGCTTAAAAAGTTGGATAAATTGCGTCATATCCGTCAAAATATACAAAAATGTATGCATTCAAGTTGCAAGAAGAACAAAAAGTATGTTTCCCGTTCTGCGTACATGCGTACATATATTTTATATTTAAGAAAACACCAAAGATCATAAAAAATCTGATTTGGAAAGTTCCAAAATGAAATTCCAGAATAAAAAACAATAATACCACAAGATTGGATTCTACTGTAGAAAATGAGTTTACGAACCATATTGCGCAAAAGTAATATTAATGTGCTTAGTGTATACTACATAGTAGGTATTTGATTTACCACATGGACGAGAAAGACATGGAAAGAAGAGCACGAAGCAGGATACATTATAACAGCAAATGACAAGGAGAAATCAGAAATCCAATTACATTCGCAGATGAAAGGACGAAAAAAGAGACAGACTCCCTAAAGACACGCGAACATTGTGAGTGCAAGGCGGACGAGAGATCAGAAGGAAAAGTGATCTTTTAGTACTGCTTGCTGGCCATGCTGGAAAATCCTTGAGGGTCTCAGTCCCACAAAAGCAGTGATAATATAATGTGTTAGTACATAATATAAAGTAGACTATGGTCTATCGTGTCCGTCTGGCCTTGGATTTCTATTGAAAAGTGTAGCAGTTTATTTTATGATTGGGTCGACTATACTATTCTTAGCTGAACACATCGAATAAAAGCTCATTGTTGCTCATACATGGACAAAAGATCATTCTTATACGATGTCACTGATATGATGTGATGTGATGATGATAGGAATCTCTCAGTGCCCACTACTGCACACTGCACACTGCACACCAATTCACTTTTACCTCGCGCGACTCGCGACTATCTGAAAAAGGGATTGAAGGGAGATGTAGAAAGTTGACAAGACAAGAAGACGGTCGTGAGTTTCCTAACCGTCCGTTATCATCCGGATTTTGAGAGTCTCTCGTTTCGTTCGTGACGGGTAGGTTTTGTAGTAAAGGAATGTGTGTTATATCCAGCTAAATATAGTATAGTTCATAAGTGATAGGGTCTCACTCACTCAGCAGGTTCTCTTGTATGTGTGAGCACAATATCCGTCCGAAGAGGAAAGTGAGAGAGAGAAGAGCATCGCTCTTTCTCCTTTCCTTTTCCTTCCGTCTGAAATCAATACGAAGGCACAAGGAAAAGTGGAAGGAGCCAAAAGTGTTCCTTACTCCTTTACTCCTTCCAACACTATACCAGATCCGATA
Organism: Harlomillsia oculata; assembly: GCA_019776145.1. Classification (NCBI taxonomy): domain Eukaryota; kingdom Metazoa; phylum Arthropoda; class Collembola; order Entomobryomorpha; family Oncopoduridae; genus Harlomillsia; species Harlomillsia oculata. The sequence continues at coordinate 17,056 of JABASF010001181.1, read as the reverse complement.
GTATGGTTTCCGATCTCTCACAGTCCCTTACGAGCTTTGCGAATCCCCATCTTCCCTTAACGGAATGAATGGAAAATAATGGAACATGTACTAGGAACTAGAACGTTCGTATTTATACTACAATATCTCAACCCAAGAATCCTTTTCTTCCTACTCTATTGTATCCATACGTGTGACTTTTGCCTAAGTTATTGTTGCACTTTATACGGAAAAGACTAGAGGAAGATGAGGCGACGATGAGATCTTTATTTATTAGAGTAGACTGTTCCGTCTTCAAGTCTTCAAACTCAACACCCAACCCAGACAGAATGAAGAACTCGTCCGTCCGTCCGCCGTCCCAAATACGCAATCCAAATAAAAAGGAAGATTACATTTGCAATAGCTTAACAACAAACAGCGAGAATAGAAAATAGTGAGTTACAGTTGCAAGGAGGGAAGATGGACGAATTTCTAGGACGGGATGATGCAATTCACCAAAGAGAATTCACAAAGAGACTGTTTTTGCAAGTATCCACAAAGAGTCACTTGCACCCGTGGGATGCCCTATGACGTAAACAAATGCGAGGCACGAGAAATTCTACTGTACAGAAACTGAGTCTCAACGCAAAATGTGTTTAAAGTGGGTCAATGTTCACTTTCATTTTCACATTCTATTTTCAGCTTCCATGCATCAAATTCGGTATTAAAAATTCTACAAAGTACCAAGATAAAATAACAGAAAAACTTTCATATTTAATAATGTTGTCTTATCAATGTATTGTCACAGTGCGGTGAGAAACTGGTTTGAATCATATTGAATCATAAGCTGTAGATGAAGAACCACGACATGACATGACGCGACAACTTCTGTCAACGTCAACTCTCTAGTCTCTGAGTCTGTGTTTACTCCTCCCGCACGATTTTTGTGACCCATCCAATTCCAAAAACTCAACTTTTCCCCAAAGAAATCTCCATTGGCTACTTTTGTCGTGTACAAACTCAACTAACTCAATAAAATTGACTTTGAAGCTTGCAAAGAAAATATTTTTTAAAAGAATCGTTTTCTAAAGAAAATTGTCACTTGCACTATAGCCGAACGTAGTATTTGAAGGCTGCATTCCTTCGTGCCGTTTTTACCAACAAGTAAAAAGTATCTTCCAAACGCTTTCTCTTTTGTGGAAGAAGTGCTCCACATTGTGTTCCCGCTTGAAAGGAAAGTTGGACAATCAAAGAAAGCATTTATTTGGTGTGCAATTCAAAAAATTTTGCAAAGAACCAGCGAAAAACGGAGAACTTTGTACCAAAAATCCATAATAAGGTATTAACTTCTAAAAAAAACTTTGTATGGAATGTTGCCACGTTGAAGAAAGTATATAAGCTTTCAGGAAAAGATATCACGAGAATAGAAAATCAGGGAAACGTGCATCTACATTGTGAATGGGTCATCACAAGCGCTCCACGTTGTATTGTTATCCTTCCTTGGAGAAAATATATTGTGCACGTTCATTTCGTGCCCTGTGGATTCTTTCATTTTGTCTCTTTTCTCTTTGTACACCTGGTGAATAACAACAATTTTTCCAACTGCTTATGCCTTTTTTCGTGCAAGAACTGTCCAAGATGCTCTCCTTATTTCTGAATAATATGCAACGTTAGCTATTGCAGTATCTCTTTGAAGGACACGTTCATTTTTGCATTTGGACACGCATTTTTAATGTATTGTATATGCAGTAAAATTCCAGAAGAAAATACATTTTTTCCCAAAGTCAGAGAGAGAAAACTGGATAAACTGGAAAACTGCTGGTTTGAACAAATTGCACAGAGCAGCTGGGCCAAGATAAAACCCCAAGGACGTAAAGCCTGGTCGTCTCTGCATTAAGAAAAAGTGAGGTAAAGGGAAGAAGATTCGGTGATGCTGTGTAAATTAATGCAAAAGGTACTGTGTCTCACCATGGGTGACAAGAAATGTAAAATCGTGGTTGAAATAGTAATGAATTCTGCGTCGGTCTTTTATTCCTTATGGAATTAGAATGACAGAAAACTCCAGAATAAAAGAATAGACCGGAGAGTCTATAGTCACAAAAAAACAAGTCGTTAGACAACGGTGAGACATGGGTGTGGGACGACGAATGAATTTTCTCTTTACCTCGATCTTGAATGGAGCAAACTCATCAATAATCCAGACTTTGAAATTCTCATTTGAATTACAATTCTATAAAGATTAGAAATTTTGGATTTGTACGATTTGTACCAGCTTTGCTAACACTTACTTCATAGAAAATATAACCATAAGTTCTACTATAATATCAACTTACTGACGCAATTTTAATTTATTTGTCGCCCTGAATTTGAAAATGAAAAGGGTCAAACGGAAAGCGAATTCCTGTAATCAACATCAAAAAATGAAAACGATGAAAAAAATCCTCATGCCGTCATGTGGCTTCTAGGTCAGAGTATAGAGAAAGTTTCTTCATTTCTACGTTTCGTCCTATGTGACACGTCGCAAAAATTACTGGAAAAAAGACCAACTTGACGACGTCGAATGAGGATGAGGTAGAAGGTTATGCTTGTATAGTAACGAACTACTTTCGATCACAATTCGTCTTTTTCTCATAGTGGTGACGAAACAGGAATCAAAAACTTGGAAGACACTGTAATACTATGAGGATGAGGTTAGAAGGTTATGCTTGTATAGTAACGAACTACTTTCGATCACAATTCGTCTTTTTCTCATAGTGGTGACGAAACAGGAATCAAAAACTTGGAAGACACTGTATATACGAATAGAAGCAGCTGTGACAACTAAGCTCAAGGACTTACGAAGCGCAAAAGCTGTACTCTGTACTGAAGGAACGTCGTCATCCATGTTGCATGTTTTCACTTTCACTCTTGTTCATGCTATAAAGTATTGTTTTATATATGGTACAAAGTTGAGCTGGTTGGTATTGAATAAGTCATGGACAATGACAATGTGATAAAGTTAATAGTGACTGAAAAACTCTGGAGCATGGTCACACTGCCCGGGTACATTTGTCAACCAACACGCTGTGTGCCTTAATTGAATTTGGCCTGCCACGACCCGTTTGCCTGTCATTGGCATCTACACCTTTTGGTTTAGATTAAATTACATTCCCAAATTAGACAAAACAACACAAACTAGAGGACAAGTCACTGCTCACAATTACATTATTCCACTATTTCTCTCCACTCACCCACCTCTGCATGTTCCGGCGTGTCCAAAAGTTCTTTTGGCAAACCCCCTACGGCGTTTTAGAATGAGACCTTATTATCGTCGAATCACTCAACGTGCCTTGGAGTGCCAAGTGTCAGACTTTCAAAATTTTGAAATTGTCAAATCCAATCTGACTATCTGTAACGTAAAGTAAAGTAACGTAACGTAACGAGTAAAGTGTAACAAAAGTTGCCGTGTCATACGCCTACGACTGCGATGTTTTAGAATTAATTTATTAAACGGTGCTTAATTATAATTAAAATTACAACACCACTTGAAACACATGTTTCATTGTGATTATTAATCGAATATATTAAGGTACAAATAGTTTGAAGTGAGGTTTTATTTGAAATAGTTCAAACACTTCTACGTCTTCTGTTCAATATACTGTTTTATATTCAAGTGTTCTGTTGGTGAATTATAATTGATTTTAATATTGGAGGAACGGGCGATTTCAATTTTCAGATTCTGTCAACAAGAACGAGGAATGCTTAATTTGTTTGATAAAACTGTGCTTGGCTTTACGTAAGCAATATTATTTTGTGAGTATACTTTTTAGATTGAACGAAAAAGTGAGGAAAATAAGGAAAATACATATCATAAAATAACAATATTTGAAGGGTGAAGGAAGGAACAGAAGAGACACTTAAGTCAACATGACACTGCTCCAAAAAAACCTACTTTTTCTCAATGTTATTAAATTTTCTGTCCGCTTTCTCCAGAAATGGGACAGTGACATACGCTCTTCTATCCGTTTGAGCACAATATTTAGTAGTAGTCAGTCTTCAGCTACGCTGTCCAATGCTATGATGCTATGCTCCAACTCTTATACTCTGAGAGTTGCATTCTGGGATTTTCTTACTTGTCATCGATATGGTTTATAGTCCGAATTTTTTTGTTGAAATATATACTAGATTTCCATTGTAAAAGTGTCACGTGAGGAATGACAATTTTGAGATTTAATTAAAGTAAAACGATTCTTGAGTATTATTCAGTAAAGTGAGGATTCAATCGATATTTTTCCTTTGACATTTAAGGGTAAACGGAAATAAAGTTTACGATACGTGTAATTTGAAGAGAGAAAGAGAGAGAGATAGAAAATACCGGTTTTTTGTCGGTGGAGTTTGACAGTGAATTTCATGGTTCATTACACCAAATGCCGGAGCAAGAGTAGACTTTTTCGGTGCAGTTCTTGGCAAACGGTCGCTCAAGGATTGTCTTGTGAAAAAACACGAAGACAAGGAAATCTTCAAGGGAAAAAGGCAAGTCAGCAAGAAAAAAAAGACTTGAAGAAGAAGAAAGCAAGAAGGTTGTGAGTTGTGAGTGAAGCATTAGAGCCCTTTTTGGACGGACAAGGACGGATTCCTCAGGCCATTGGCCTTGTTTCTATACTCCCATGTGTTAAGAAGACACAAAATACCCGGGATTCTTCTTACTTCATCGGTCAGAACCGAACCTTTGCTCTACAACTCCAAATACAAACTTTTTGTTGGAAACTCACAACATCTTCCTGCGTAATGACATCCATGTTGAGCTTGAAGGAAGTAAAAGTCAAGGATAAACTACCAAATTCCCATTCATTTTATAATTTCCGAATGCATTTTCTCATACAAATTACGTTTTTTGTAATAACTATTAAAATGATTACTACACTACAGTGGGGATGCTTCCATGTTTCGTTTTGTAATACCATTTCATTCGTGTGTTTCTCCGGGATGGTCGATGTGTGTACAGTGCATCTTTTCCACCACTGAATGTAATGACATTCCAAGTGGAAAAGAGCAAAGTGGAATTCTCTCCGGCTTTGTCTATCTCATTATTGCAGTCGTTGCATAGAGAAATAGTACCGACTTCATTGCATAGCAATGGAAATCCATTCAAGAAGATGTTCCACTTGTACTTTTTCTTACGAGAAAGTCACAGTTTGTTTTTGAAACGTCTTTCCACGTTGAAATGGGGTTTACGTGACTGTCGTCATTAATGACTGGGTGCGAGGCGAGACGCGGAGCGGGTCGTTATTGGGCCACGGCTTTGATTTGACAAGACTCTGTCTTCTCTCATGTTCTACGACACTTCCTTTGACTCCCCTTTTCATATTTTTCGAAACTGTTATATGAATGTGGTTCGTCGTTGCCCACGGGTCGTCACAACAGAGTCACAAAGTTGCACTTTCTCTTGTCGGCTACATTTTCTCATACAACCTCGATATTACAATATGCTATTGGTATAACCAGCGATAGAAATGCTTTTAGGACTTGGTACATGGGAAAATCTCCTTTCACTGTTGACATTCGTAAGCCCTTCTTCTTCCGTCATCGCCTTTACTTGTGCATTAAAAGCCTAGAGAATGAGAACGTGACCGGATGCGACACAAATGTGGGTGAACCAAAGTCAACCTTTGAAAGAAGCGGTAGGACACATGACAAAACCTTTTGTGACTATAGCTTTCCTCGACGTGTTATTACATGTCGTAAGCTCCTTAAGAACTCATGGATGACCTAACGGCTCAGGTGTATTAGGATCCTTCCACTATTCGTCAAACCCCACAGCAATTCCAATGCATACAGTATATATAGACAGTATTAATCTTGATTTATAATGCAGGCAACGAATATGACAAATAGTAACAGATGTGAGACATCAAAAAAGCCATACATATGCATTTTGTTAATGGTACTTTCTCCATAAATCAAGACTGGTAAATTATTAGATTTCTAAAATGGCAGTTTTATCCAAAATTGTTATATACAATGAACGGTTTCTCAAATTGTTCTCTTTTGAAGTTGTACTTGACAGGACAGAATCACATTAAGCTAGATTTATGTGCGATTATGAAGCTAATTTAAGCACATAAGAGTGTAATTATCACCTTTCCCGCTTTCAGTAAATTAAACTAAATTAAATTCAAAGTGACAACAAGCAGACGAAGACGAAAGGCAAATAACCCACAGTTTTCTAGGAAATAAAACGATGTGTGTAATTTGAATAAGGAACAGATGAAATTGCAAATATACCTTACTTTACGTTAGTATAGTGTATAATGTAATCCTCATGTATTCACAAGTGGAAGGAACAACGATACCACAGAGTTGTAATTCATGGATACTATTACCTTTCAGGCAAAGAAGAGAAGGGAAGTGGATCATTTTAAATATGGAATACAAGGAGCAAATTCCCTTTAGTCCTCTTCTGTCATCACTTGTTTCACTTTTGGTAATAAGCAAAGGCACTGTAGACTTTCGGGCTGATTGCCTTTCCCTTCCTCTTTGCTTTCCCAGGCTTGAGCTCAACCGAGAGGAAAAACCATCGCATTTGCTAATTAAGCTGAGTTCTCAAGATTTATTACGTGTCGCTTTCCTTCCTTGCCTAATTGTCAGAGAGACGCTAATAATCTTCATCCTACTGTCATCTGTATTTCCTCTCCAATTCCACATTGTTCACGCTTCACTTTCACTCGTGGCTTTTATGTATACACAACACTAAACCTAAACGTGCTACTATCATAATCGTTATTTTTTATGTATTTGCTTGATTAAAACTTGCAAAATTATATTTGCATTTTAGAATACATATACCATTTCTGGAAAAGAAACGAGGTGACACGACACTGAGGTGACAAGTGGCAAAATGGTCCTTTCTTCAGTGACTGCTTGGATTGACGTCTCGATGACACTTCCAAGCTTGTCTCTTTCACCTTCTTTTCAGTCTCGGAGGTGTAGGCAAAGACTACAGAGCTTTCAAGAAGTTGCAGCCATACACCACAGCGCTGCTTTTCCTTTCAGCCACACACACAACCCATGACATTTTCAGGGCAAAAGAAAGAGTTGAGTCTCAAACGTGTGTCAACTCCCAGCTTTCCTGTAGCAGCGGCAGCGCTATGAAAACCGTATTGCGTTTTGGATGTAGTAATACTTACTACTACTAGAATCCCAAAATCTCGTTTTTCCTTTTTCTTTTGAGGAAAAAGTGTTGGTGACTGCAACGGAACTTTTCTTTTTGACGAGACTTTCTTAAGTCGTCTGGTCGCTACTGTCTCCTGTTCTCAAAAACTCGGCTTCCTTATTTACATATTATCGACCACATTGGGAAACATGCACATAATTTTGCGCTTGCATCCATCAAATTCAGATGTGCCAAAATAAAGTTACAACCTACAGGCAGCACAGCCAGATTTCTTTTTTTTTTTTTGCTATTTTTTGTAAACATTTTAAAGCTCCTTTCAAAAAAATTCCTTATGGACTGATTCCAGTTTCCAAACTTGAAATCCGTTAAAATTCCTTGCTTTCTTTTGTGGGAACCGTGGGAAAATTGTTATTGCAACATGTTCTGTTCGTCCTACAATGAAACTGTGAAGGAGAACTTAGAACAGAAATAGGATATAAAGTTGAAAACTGTGATTTCTGGCTGCGCACGTGGCGAATACGACGGGAAATGTGTGCGAGAGACACAAAATACACACAAGTAAAGGAAAAAAGAGCGAAGAAGATGCAAGCAAGTGGAGCGGAATTCCATTCCTTGCAGAAATGCAGAACATAAGAATTTCTGGAAGTGTGTAGCACATAAGATTCTTTCTACCTGAGAAGAAATTCTTTTTTTGACTCGAAAGCATCGCATTTGTGCTCAGTTGTCCGTACACATGAACCTACACTTTAATGCCATTATGAGCACTCACGGATTCCCTCCCGGCTTTTTCCAACTCTCTCCGTCGGTGACGTGACAAATAAATTCCCGGTGGGGTGGAATGGCAAAAGAAGGAATCTGGTAGAAATTTATATCGTATCATTTTTTGATAAAAAAAATTTGAATACTATGACTATAGTATAACATATTGTAAACGTTATACTATGAAATCCTAACGATGACTATGCACTGTCATTGAAGTGCTCAGTCAGCTGTTCGTAACGCTATTGAGAAACCATAATGTGATGCACCTGAACACTTCTCTGGGAACATTAAGGAACCAATGTTACCATTATCTACACGTGAGATCACAAAAAGAGAAATCAATGCACATTTTTTGTTTAGAAAAACAAAAGAAGAGGAACTGCTATAAAATTCTAGTGCACCGTTGAAACGCACGGTGAAATTCGTATTGCTTACTGCTATTCTTTTCTAATGTGTTTCATGCTTTGGCCTGCGGTCTCGGTCTGTAATATAGATTCTTTGTAAAGTGAAAGTGTTCTTTTTGAACGTAGACGTTATAGAGGGAAAGTCGTGCCAACAATGACTTTGGCTGTTTGGCTCGCCATTGACCTATGGTACTCCTAGAAGATGAGGAAGACTTTCAGGAGCGAGTCGGATGGAGAGTGAATAGAGAATTGCATTCTATGGACTTAAATACGGCTCGACTCGCGTTCACACGGCTTCTTCTCTCTTGACCCTTCCAAGAAAGGTTAAGATCTCAATGCATTAGGATACAATGGCTCACACAGCCGCGTCGTCGGCTGCTTTCCTTGTCTTTTCACGAGTGTGTAGAGAGTGCAGTGTGAAACGGCTTTATGTGAACCACAAGGCACACTTTTATCCTTCTTTTCACTCAAGTGAAGTGACGAAACCGACAGGGTCTCAAAGGAGCACAATACCTTTGCTTTTCTATACAGAAAACACAATGCTCTTTGCATGTTGAAAGTCAATACCGCCGTGCTTCATTGAATTTCAAAAAAGTGAAAGTTTGGAGACAAAAATGTGTTGTGATATATATTATACTAGCTTTATGTGTGTAATAGCATATGACATTTATTTTATATATACCACGGGGAGTAATTTTCTTGAAAACAATCACTGTTCAAGACAACTAGACAACAGGAGTAAAGTATCATGTCACTTTTAGCCTGTCCAGTGACTAACGTACCAAACCGCTATGACAAGACAGAAAGGAAACGGTGAAAATTATAGTAGTAGGGTTACGGTACTTTTACTACCTTATATAGATTTTATATCTGTGTATAATAGTGTAGGTGGAACAGACGTCTCTTTAACAGACATCCGAGGAAAAAAACAAGTGAAGAGAATTCTTTTCTTGACATTTTCTGCGTTGCTGACCTCTCGACCGGAAAGCCCGCGTGGACATGAGAGTAAAGAGAATGGGGAAGTAATGTACGTGCGTGGTGGGAGAGTTTGCTTCAAGAAAGATTGACTTTGGTCTTGTCTTACTTGTAAAGTGGAGGCTTTTCTCTTTTCCTGTAAGGTCTTTCACAACAGTCAAAGTCTTGAGCTCGTGTTGAACAAAAGGAAAAAAGCATGTACAAGAAAGTACAAGAGAAGAAAAGCTGAAGAGTAAAGTAGGTAGAGAAGAAGCTCAACTCCTGGAGAAAAGCTGGAGAAAAAGACGAAGAAGCACGCATACCTCTTCTCTTTAAGTCGTACATATAATGAAATTTCTTTGAAGGAGGAAAGTACAGAAAGAAATCAGCAGGGACTCACGAAAACGAGACGGAAGCACCTTCCCACCTTTACAAATAAGGAGAACAGGAAGATTTGGAAAGTATACTCAAGAGTCCTCAGCAGTTGTAGTCATTCTACAACTTTTCTCAGTGGCCACCCACATGCATAACAACCCATTTTTGGAGTACTAGACTCAAAGAAGAAAAAGTCGTCTGGTTAGGATAAAGTAAAAAGAAGTCTCAGGAGAGAATAAGACTGAAAGAAAGGGGACATTTTTGCGTATCATACGACTGACTCTTAGAGAAAGTGAGTAACTCGCCTGCTGAGTCGTCCGTCCGTCTAAACTTTTTTTGAAGAAAAGGAATAAGGCAGAGAAAAAAAGTCAAAGAAAAAGGAAAAGTAAACGAATTACGGATTCGTTTGCTGAATGCGGATATCCCTTGTCAGAGATACCCGATACAAAAGCAGGGGAATGAACTGTGTGTGTTTTGTGCGGAAAAAGCCAAGCGGTCCGCGCCCGCATGTAGTTTTACACTCAAGGACTTTGAAGAAATGAGCAGACGGAGACAAGACACTTGAACAAATGGACTCAAGACTTGTGTGCTTTCTCCAAGGTGTTCTCTTGACTTTCTTTCCCAGTTGTCTCTTTTTCTCGTTGGAGTCATTTCCGCTTTGGTTGGATCGTCTGGCCAATTTCTCTGTTGGACGTGACAAGTGAAAAAACTGAAGCTCACACACACACTATGCACACCCATTCGCACACATTCCCCTACAACTACAACTACAACTCAACTCAACTTTTCTCGGTGAAGACCAATGACATTTGTGAGACTTGAGGACTTTTGTACCCAGACACCGCACCACAGGGATATAAATATGAGTCCAACCAAAGGAGCATAGAGATGCAACGACGATCGACGATGTCCCAAAAAATACTATAAGGAAGAGTCGAAAAATAGTACAGGAAACGAAAAAGTCTTTGGGTGTAACGTAACGTCACCCTCCAAAACTTCTCATCAACAAACCCTATCATTTGGAAAAAGTTTCCATTCACTTGCACTCACTCACTTCTTTCTTGGATCTAATCTGAAGGAATTCGTCCATGCGGACATTCCACTTTCTTTTTTGAAAAAACTTCTCGTCTCATATTTCGTTACAAAGTAACTTTCTTTTTTGTTAAAAACGGAAATTCGATGACGTATCATAAGAATGCTCCTTCCTCACCTAACCTAACAGCCTGTAGATCATCCCACGTCATTCCTAACTTTATAGCACAGTGCAATCGCTCGTGGAGAACAATGTGCGGAATTTTTTGTACACATTCTTTTTGTTGGCACGCATGATGCGAAGACGCTCCCAGCATTCTTTAAGAAGTGTACATAAAAGTCTAATATACTGAAATATACTGTTCCTATTCCCTTGGTTAGTTAGTTCATAAGGGTTTAGTCTTATATGAGATGACCGGGTATAACAACAATAAGTACGCGATTTACGCTTTTTGAAAAGTGATTTATAATTTTGAGCCGGTGACAAGCATAGAGAATCCAATACAAAGCCCGAAATAAGTAGCAGTTCTAAGCATAGTCCGTCAGTGCATCGATATGCTACCTGTTTAGTGGTGAATGGAACTGAATTTTCAAATTGTCATTGTCAATAGCACAAAAGAGCTCACAAAGGGTCGCTCTTTCAAAATACTTCGAAAATAGTAGTGTTGGTACTACACTGCTGACCATTAGTTACGACTTTAGAAGTGGTTGGAAAACCACATCATGCAACTGTGGATACTGTGGAAGCACCCGCTTGGGTTTTATTGACAGAGATAAATTGGAGAACATTAGGCACCCGCAGGTGCAAGTGCAAATTGCCCTTTCATCCGTCGTTGAACGTCAGGTTTCAAAAGCCTTTCAACGTATTGTGTCTTATAAAGAAATGTTCGTTTCATAAATGTGTCCTTTTTGTGCATCAACGTTCGAAATTATTGCGGATTATTTTACCTTCGTTCATGCGTCGGTCTTCGTACTGATGTATAGTTGAGTGTTTTGTTCAGACAATGGAGCCGAATGGTCTTTGCGATACCGGTTGAGAAACAAAGATCATTTGAAATCTGAAGGCTTTCACTTTTTAGCACCGATTTGAGAAGCAGTTTTAGACTGTTGAGTAGTGTTGCGTTTGATGTGGCTTTTGATCTGCTTTCATGCGTGAACTATGAAATCTCAACAAGCTTTCACCTTTTGTGTGTCTCTTTGTAGGAGCACTTGTACTATTTTAATCCTTTAGGCTGCTTATTTTAAGACAAATTAAGATCTTGATGCTCTCTTTTTTTTATTCACAGTTAGTTTTCTTGTATGGTTCTGATGAGCCAATACAGTATCATTTATTAACGGCAAATGTTCTGGATTTCGAACAAAAAAAATTCTTTTGAGATGGTGTAACCAGTTTCGTTGGTCGGAAATGTCGTAAGAGGAAGTTGCACACTGTTTGCACTCAGTCACCGCAAATCTCAGAAAACAGGGGAAAGCAGACAGAGAAAAGTTTAAAGTAGTTTTTGCACGTGTGTGTGTGAAACTCAATCGTTGGTGGATTTGAGCGAGGGCATTAGCCCACAAAACCCAAGTTGTGCTGTGCGAACGGAAGGATTTTCAGTTTTTTACAGGCTAATTCCAAAAAATCGTCTGTAAGAGCCACGAAAGGCTGAAGTTCAGCTTTATATACTATAGTTAGTAGTGGTAGTTAGAGGCAAAAGATAGAATGGATGGAGAAAGATCTCAGCATCCAAGAGAGAAAATGTGGTTCCTGAGTGTGTGTATGAGTTCGATCCCAAAAAACGCACTGCTTTTAGTATAGTCCGTTTCCACTATGTGCTTTTCAACTTCTTTTTCTGCTGTTGTCCAAAGGAATAAATTCTTCCTAAATAATATTCTCCTGTCACTCCAAACAAAAAAATTCTCAAATTAACAAATGTCTTGCCCGGAGACTGTAATTTTTCCAAAAACTGATGACCGGCACAGCACGTTATAGAAAAAGCTGTGCAACCCAACGTGTCGTTTGATATTGTTTCTACCAATGATGCGGAAGTAGAGAAAGTAGACACAAAACAATGTACCGGTTCTAGTTAAAGATGTAGTCGTCCTGAGTGTGTGGACAGGGCAAAGTGGGACAAATCGTAGGAGATGAAGGGAGCAATAGTGTACGACTTTGGTGAAAGTTGTTGGAGCGATAACGAGAAGAAATCTCGAAGACTCAGAAGCTGCAAAGCAGCAAGAGACCGTTGAGACAGAAAGAGAGAGAGCTAGAGACGAGAGAGAAAGGAAGTTGTGATGTGCCAGAGAGTATTGAACGAACGCGACTGATGAGCAGACTTGAGTGGAACTCCGGTTTGCTTTCCTCAACCAACCCTTGGTCTGGGCACTGGGACTCCCTGGAAAAGAGAACCGAATCGGTTCACTCGGTTTCGTTTCGTCTTTCTATGTGTGTAAAGCTAGGTTAGGTTTTATTAGCGAACTGGAGAAAGCACACAGACAGACAGCGAGAAAAGCAGCAGCACCACCACACGAAAAGAGAAAAGGGAATTTTGCGCACCAAGCTTCCGCATAGCACAAGCAAGAAAAGCAAAAGTAGAACTTACACAAGACTTGTGTAATAAAAGCAGCAGCAACCCTGCATCCATTTCTGCCCATGTTAGTACCTACCCGGGTAATACCCGGGTAGATGTGGCCTAAAGTCACACATCTTTCATCCGGTTCTTCCTCTACTCCTACTACTACTTACTTTACTACACACTACTATTTCTTCTAGTACTTCTTCTTCTCTTTGTCAAATCATGCGCATGACTCATACTTGAACATTATTTTCTACTTCCGCTTTCCAAATTTTTGCATGAATTTCCTTTCCACTTGTCTACTTTCTATACTGTACACTCCTTTAACTAGTTAATTCGTAAACCGTCGCCTTTCTTCCATCAACACGCTCTATATTAGTGTACACAATCGCAAAAACGTATCCTGAATCGTGAAGCTGTTTTTTGCACTATTGTACTCTGCACTTGCAGTGTTGCAGTCACGTATGAAACAGAATTTAAAAATGCAACTTACCATGACGACATTCACTCAATTAAAGTTTCTTCAATTAAATTATAACAAAGGAATTGAAATAAAGATAAAATACCCGGGTGCCTGTAGCCTGTTACTACGATACGAATGCCGAATGAGAATCCCTGTACTATTCGTTCATCGTTTTCAGTCTTCGTCTAGTCGTAGTCGAGTTCCAGTTTCCAGTTCTCCATACGCAGTGATTAAATTATTGCATATTAAAATTAAAGCTTAATATATTATTAATAAATTATTCATTTAATTGAGATTAATAATAACGATTACTGTGACATGAGCAATGGCATCATGAACTGACTGAGCACAACAACAACGTAACGTTTCCGTATGACTTTGGTTGTAGGAATACATGCCATCTGGCCCACGGAATACTCGTCCTTTGTGTTCTGTGGAGAAAGTAGAAGGCCTAAAGAACCCGCGGTATTGGAAGTGTGCCTAGAATAGAATACTTTTTGCTTCGGAAGTAGACAGACTGTAGTCTTTTACCCGGGACGCGGACGGGAGGGACGACAGGAGAGTTGCACTTTCCGTTTTTTTCAGTATATGTACAAGTACGTTGTTACACATTTTGCATATTTGTGTGTAGACAGTGTTGTTTTGTTAAAGTACTAAAAGTAAGTGTACTTGGGTTTTATCACTTTAGTTGCTCATTGAACGTTGTGTTGTGTTGTGCCTTGTGCGAACGTGGAAAAGCTGTGAGAACACGGTTTTAAGTTTGAGTCTAAGTACGAGTTTAATATAATAATTGCGTAATTCAAATTGAGATAAGAAGTTAGTTTTGATAAGTTTGAGGTGAAAGAGAGTAATTCGGGTCCTGAATTACTCTCTTTTTGGACTATATAATATTTATCAATACTTCCATATCTATGATGAGATGATGATGAAAAATATTACAAACCAAAATTCAATTCCAAATTATAAAATGAACAAACGCATAATGTTCAAAAGAACATTCTGTCACATAATAATATTTTTGGGAATTTGATGAAACGCACTTTTAAAACTGATTCAAATCAAATTATCAAAAACAAAAACAACTGCGTAATAATAAGTTAATATAAATCCATTCCCACCGAATGCCTTTACAGTTAACAAGGTACTTGGCCACAAAAGAGGTAAAGTTTTAGTTAACAAAACGCATCATGGAACTCCGTTTCTGTGTGAGTATGCAAGAACGTGCTTTTTATAACTAACAACGAAGCAAACAACATAACTTACATAACCCTTTAAACTTTAAACTATTCCAAAAACACCCAAACCGTTCAAACTCATTGCAAATAAACACTAACCTGCACTGAATTTCAATTATAATACCAACTATGAAATAGAGAATAAATTATTTTCAATTGATAAAATACATTACTAATCAGACTATCACATCATAATCCCAATCCTGCTCTCAAATTCCAATGGAAGATCCAGTAAGTAAGGTGTTCGACAAAATAACGAATCAAATTAAAATCGTAATTCGAAAATGCAAAAATTTAACCAATGATCAAATCCATTCATTTCATGTATATTATTGGCGTACATAATTTTAAAACATTGCATAAAATCTGAGTATATGAATTTTGAATTACATTTTCCAGTTTAGCTCAAATGTCAGCTCATCATAGAATTATTGTCGAGGGATTGGCTGTCAGTGGCATGCGAAGGTGTCAAATTAGCAGGAGCGGATTGAACGCGATTGAAATCCCCTTGATCACAACGTAGAGACTGGAGTTGTAAAGTGAGGTCGATTGTAACATCCGGAGCGACAGTAACAAATACCCATAGTTCGTCACCAAAAAAGAATCCTTCTGGTGTACTCATTTGCCAACTCATATCGTAATTACCCGGCTCTGCCGGAGATACAAATTCCACACTTATATCCCGTATTTCACCAGCCTGAAACAGGAACAATGAATCTATATTAAACTACATAAATACGAAGCAATACTGATATTGAGTAAATACGTACCTATGTAAAATAATAATATTACTTACCTGAACAATGGGATGATTACAAAATATTTGATCTAGTACACTCATCTTATGGCCATTTTTAAATCTTAAATGAGTTCCGGGGAGCCAAGGCTCCAGCCCTGAATTCTTAACACGCCACGTTTTAACGAACTTCGTATAAGGTGGCACTGCCACAACATCCGTTGGGGTCATGTCTTCAAGAATTGGTAAGGAATACGCCGTAGTTGTGCCATTTACAGAAGAAAATCCACTTGCTCTATTAGGACTCACATCATCAACGAGGTCAAAGTATGATCCAACAGCCAATTGTAAATTCCTGTACCGTCATTAGTCATCAATATTAGATCATCTCCAATCATGTTTTATCAGTCCAAAATCAAAGTGTTAAATGTTATGCGAACGATACTAACCAATTATTCATCTCAAGAAAGAACTGGGCCGCGGAATTATCGAGCTGTGGTCCAACTAATTTTTGTAGCTGAGCAATAAGAACTTCTTTGTCCGTCATGCCCAAACAATTAAATTGTTGTACTAACGCTACTTCCATATAGTCCTCAGTCTCCATTGTGAAGATAAGTCTCCAAAATATCAACTTTTGACACAAAAGTTACTTCAATCAAAACCAAACAAGTCTAAGGCAGTTTTGTTGATACTCCTCTTTTTGTAAAAACACCCAAAACGAATGTGGACGAAAACATATTCCCTACTCTTTCAACTTTTCAACATTCGAGACATTCATGCAATGTACAATGATCAATACGTTGTTTTGTTATGTACATCATTATTACTTTGTCATTGTCACTATGATGACCTCATACCAGCTACTGAGAGTTGACCAACTGAAGTTCCACCTATATCAAAACAAATGAAATTCATTGAATCAAACTCAAACCGTTGCACGTACTCTATCTGGTAACTATACAGCTATGTGAAACGTAACGTACTATAGCTACAACTATAAAATGAAACACCAATTTAAACCAGCCAATTTGATAGTATGCTGATTCTGCAAACGTGCATGAATTTTTATTTTAGGATATTGTGACTTTGTGACTCATTGTCATTGTTTATAATTTATCACAATTATTGTGATAATGACAAGAATTTTGACAAGTAATGAATCAGGAAGTCATACTGATATAACATACATTCCAAGTAGCGAAATATTGAATATATATGAAATTTTGCAAGTGCGTCGTCGATGGGTTTTCATCATGAAGCTGACTACTTCTTGTCATGTCCTTCCAAGTGATGCACGGCTTGGTGTTCCAACTCCTCGATTTCTTTTACGTCTCGAGTACCAATTTCCACGATGTTCTCCCAGTCATTGTAAGCGTAAATGGCCAAAGCACTTGCCCCATAGAAAAGCATGGATGCCTATGGTGTCAAGTAA
>JABASF010001180.1:0-25410 GCA_019776145.1 Harlomillsia oculata | reverse complement strand
AATTATATATCAAATCCACACATTCCAAATTGATCCAGTACGTTCTTGTACACACGAAGCGTTGTTGGCTCGTATTCTGCGAACTCATTATTCTTTATCGTCGGAGAGCACGAGTCGAGAGGACTTATAGTTACTTACCATAATATTCCATTCACAGGAATACTCAATACTAATTCTATGTATGTTCATGTGTACAGATTGATTTCATGCTTCGTTTTTCCGAATGCAACCCGGTGAGATTTAATTAGGCCATTGAGCGTGATTTTTTCCCAGTAACTCGTAACCCAAATTTCGATACAGTTGTATGCATAGAAGCGAGGCATTCCGTTGAGTGTGCTTTTAGCAAACTTATGCGGTTAGAATTTCACAATGAGAAATCAGGCATGAATGTTCAGTAGATTGTATAAAGCGAATTGTCTCTGGAAACCAAGCGGGCTACAATTTCATTCCAATATTAATCGGATGCACAACTGGGACTATAATATATATTAATAATATAGTAATTTAGTGCTTAAACCAGCGGAACTCTGAATGTTGAAATTGCAGAGGACGAGAACATACATTTTCTGGAGATACTCAAAAATTTGAACGAAAAGGAGAAAGAAGGTTCAATTCCCTGACGTGATAAGGGTACCCGGACCAGCTTCTGATTACAGGCAGTAATTATTTCCCGGAATACTATTCACACTACTGCCATGGAGAATTTTCTTCGTGTGTGAGCAAGGGAGTGTGAATTGGATGAGATGACTACACAGGCGATTATTAGCACATGGTGAATTCTTCGATAAAAGTGTCCATAAAATTCATTCAGAATTACTAGATTATATTTATTCAAGCACGCAAAACACACGCCTTTAACGGACACCTTTTCGAACTACTTCTTGTCGCGTAGTAGAAAATCAAATTTCTATGCTTGAGAACTTTCCACAGCAAATTTTCTCTCGTACTCCAATTTGTCTTGAGGGCATAATAAGAAGAAGACATGAAACGAGTGAAGAAATTCAATGAAGTTCTCTACATGTTTTCAGGAAAGCTCCGATTAAACGGTTTAAACTCTGAGTGAGCAGAATACGAGCCAACAACGCTTCGTGTGTACAAGAACGTACTGGATCAATTTGGAATGTGTGGATTTGATATATAATTCTGACTGTCAAAGATTTAGAATGGGATTACAAATGTTTCTAGAAATCTCTTGTTACGTAGTTTATGGTCGGGTACGAGTATATCTGAAAAAAGTTACGTTTTTAGTTCAAGTGAAGTGGAAGAGAGACAGATAGGAATGAGAAGATGAGAGAAGCAGGTGTATTATTCATGTAGAGAAAATGAGCAAACGCATCCGTTTCAACATTTTCCCGGGGTAGATTTTCCTTCTCTTGTCAACTCGAAGCAAAGTTTTTTCCCTGCAGACACAGACTTACAGACTCTTTAATAATTAAGTCTCATGAGGATAACAAGGTTTGGAGTCCTAACGTTGTTAAGTATTTTTCATTTGCTTTATCCACAAACTGCGTCGTTCAAGCTACCCTTTAATTTTTAAAAATATTCGAAACACTTTAGAAGTCCATACTTGCATTTTGAATGTGTGATCTGTTATTTGGTATACACATGGAAATATTTTGATGTTTACTTATTGATTATAAAGATCAAAAATTGGCACACAAACAGGTTTTTTAAAACAAATGCCGTATAGTCGTATCAAGAGGATAAATTATGCAGGTATTCCATTTGAGCCTATGTGGCCGCTAGTTTTCTCTCGGGTTTTGTGGATTTGCGTTTCCGCTTCTGCTTTCAGTGCGAAAAGCTGGGCTACATTAGGTACCTAAATTAAAGAGAAGTAATTACGGCATTGACGTGAGACTGAGCCTCTTCGACCGACATAACTCATGTTTGGTCAAATATCTTTTGGAGAGTGCTAGAAACTTGCGCGGCTTTTGGAACTGCATGGCCGAGGAGAGTGAAAAGAGAAAAGACGGTGCGAAGTGCGACTGGCGGTTGAGAACAACAAGCAAAAGCAGAGAGAAGGAAATAAGAAAATTAATATTTATGGGGTACAAGTTGAGCAGTCCTTTTTCTTCCTCATTTCCCACTA
Source organism: Harlomillsia oculata (assembly GCA_019776145.1). Taxonomy (NCBI): domain Eukaryota; kingdom Metazoa; phylum Arthropoda; class Collembola; order Entomobryomorpha; family Oncopoduridae; genus Harlomillsia; species Harlomillsia oculata. The sequence goes on along the minus strand of JABASF010001180.1, from coordinate 23,321 downwards.
ATAAATAATCCCGTGAGCTACCCAAAAAACTTTCTTCACAACTTTCCTTTAATTGAACTAATCACAATTCCTTTCGTAAACATGTCCAAATTCCGTTTTACTACGTTTTCAAGTCAATCTCGTTCGCTACGGTTCTTCCGCATCCTTTACTACCTCGTAAAATTTATCTTATTTCTTTAAGAAAGCGCCACTTTTCCTGTTTGAACCTCTACGATTTTATTGTTTTCAAAAATTCTAATTGTTTCCCAGAATTTCTAGTATACTTATTTTTGTTAACAACTTTTATGAAAATCATTATATTATGTTTTTATGGTATAGTGTTACTATTTCGGATAGTTTTTCATGATAAACTATTCGAAATGGACGCATGCGTTTTTACGTAATGTTGAGAGATGAAAATAATCAAATACTAAAAAAGTACTGTATTGTGGAGACACATAGTATTGTATTGTAAGGCAACACAAAACTAAAACTGTAGAAGACCATTACAACGCAAATCCCAAGTGAATTTTAAACGACATACACAGTCAGAGTTTTTCTTGCATGCAAATCATTATTTAAGGTTGTCATTTAAATACGAAAACGTTCGAAAAAACTGTATGCTAAAATCGTCTGCAGCTCTGAAGGACGAAAGACTTTTTTGGAGAAAAAAGAGAATCCATTACATAATAGGGAATATTTATTTCCCTTCTCTCTTCTTCAAGTTTAGAGAAGTCATTCGGTTTCTGTGTAAGTGGAATACAGGCGAGATGGTCACATTGAACGGGACAGGGGAGAGATAAAAATGGAAATGGTCCATCTCTTTTTCCCTCTTTATAATGTGATTTAACGTGGAATGGTCCAATTTTTCATATTAGTGCCGTCCATCTGATGATTTACGTAGTCAACTCTACTCCAAATCACATTTCAGACCGAGAAAAACTTTGCGACATAGGAACATGATGCATGACGCTTTTCCTCTCGGTTTCTTTCCTTCTCTTTCCGTCCAAACAACCTCCCATAGTTCGCAACTATACTTTGAGCAAAAAACTACGATTAACTTTCCAGTTCTTATGTGTGAACTACACGGTTGATTTTACAGATCAAAGTTAACCAAAAACGAAAATTATTTTCAAAATTCTCTGAGAAAACTGTATTAAAAATGGATTAAACTATGAAAGGAGAAATTATCAAAAACCAATTATAAGTCAGTAACGTTGAAAGAGTAGAAAATTTGAATTTGTTTGAAGCGACGCAAACAAAAGGTGTGAATGACATGTCATCATAAAAACTAATTAAACAGTCCAATGCCACCTTCACACGATGAATCTACACGTCTTTCAAAACTGGATTTTGCAATTATAACTGTTCGCTTTAAAGTTAGAGTTGTCATAGAAAAAAGTTTTTAAAAGCCTCCTTCATTAATTAGCCTTTTCGTATGGACAAGAGGAGAATGACACCACGTCACATGCAGTGCTCGTTATATAAAAAGGTTTCGATTTTTCGATTCTCGAAAAACAATTCTCTATCACCCCCTGTAATTCATCCGCAGTCTGCATCTATAGGACTCACTTTTTCCCCATTTCCATCGTGATGTGTACTATAACTGCCATATGAACATAATTAAATTTATCAAATCGCATTCTTTATTACATTTGGAAATTGTTATAATAGCTATTAAAGCTTCATATTAAAGGACAGGTTTGTTTTTGCTTTCCCCTTGAGTTGGCGATCGGAATGTATTATACATTGCATAACCATATGAGATTCATTCATAGCAACTTGTACTATAAGTACGTTGGAACTATAAATGCTACTGCTCACACTTGTGTTCCAGTTATTCTTATTCTCTGAGGCCCATAATTAGCGTATAAATATGAATGATGATTTATTCGTGTAGTGTTTATGCTTAGATGCAACGCAACATAGTGCCGTGTCGTGACACTCGTGAGTGCACATGAATGCGAATGACGTATTAAAATTCGTTTTCATGTAATCCCGAGTGAAATTATAATGAGTAATGAGCACACGAGTTGAAATAGGAGACTGACAATGGCAAGAAGTGATAGCATGACATGACTTTAATAATAGGCGAATGCATGTGAAGTGCTTCAACAGGTGTGATTGAGTCATATATATGAACCATTCATTGTCACTTTTGAGCCCTGAACCGTTGACAAAGTAATCTTGATCATTTACAGGATGATATTATATAGAGATACATGAATTATACGATGTCATTATAATCAGGAATGTTGGTGCTATAATTAGCTCAGAACGGATCAAGGTGTATTAAACAGATCTGAGAAAATATGGTGAAATGATTACATCTGGAAATTATAAAGATAGGTGAGTAGTTTTGACCTCTTAAAATTAGACAACCTTCGTTCTTTTACTACTACCTCATCAACGTCAGGAGAAACAAAGCACTTAGGGATTCCAAAACCTTTGGGAAGATAAGAGAGCGTGACGTACTAATTGCTAAAACCAAAATAATGTTTTGAATGCGGCGTCCAAAACCAAGAAAGGTCTTTCGTTTACGGAGTGCAAATGACTTTGCAAATTCATAGTGCATTCTCTGCACTACATTGTGTACATTTTTATATTTGGAAGACACAATACAGAGTGCTTTGATATGTGATGTGACGTGTCGTCGTGCCTAATCAATAACATGTTAATATGACTTTGAAAAGTGAAGGGAGGTAACTTCTTACTTCTCTGATTACGGTCATTAGACCTAGATTACGTGAGTCGCCTTCTGTCTCCTCAAAACACGTAGAGTGAGTACTTTGATTAGCAGGAGGTGCTTGTACTAATATAGTTAAACGTTTTAGTTCAGCTTGTATATAAACATGCATTATAATTTGACTGCACTCGATACCTTAAAAGCTCTTTCATTATGACTCAGGTATTGCTATTTCGAGAATTTAGCTAATTTTGCATCGTACTTTGTGCACACAATTTACAAAACTATATCAAGAGTATATATAAGACACATAAAATTAAAATTCATGCACAGTCTGTCAAGGTTTAGCTTTCTGATCTATAGTGAATTGAAAATAGGCCATTTCAGCAGTAAAACGGCAAAATAAAATGTTTAAGGTGAGCTTCGTGATTGTTTATCTTAAGAATCATTTACCTTGCTCACATTTACCTTTTTAAATGTTGTATAAATACTAAACATTCAAAATATTGCAGATCTTTGGAATTTTGTTCGCCACTGTAATTGTGATCAGTGCTCAGTATCCCCAGCACGGGTACTTGGATGGAGCATACGCGTTAGGTGGACACCATGAAAATATCTACCGTGGCTATGGCGGGTTGAGCTCTGTGTCCAATCAGGTTAAGGGTGTTGATTCCCCTTATGCTTCCATTCGGAAGACGGACATCCGTGTCACAAATGACGCAGGGTATGTTCATTCCCACAATGTTTACGGAGATGCTCCAGTCAGCTACAGCCATGGCTATGGAGGTTACCATGCAGCGACGGCCATTCCCGCCTATGGTCATTCAGGACATGCTGCACAGTATCCAATTGCTGGCCTGACTTATGGCCATGGTGCAATTCCAGCTCATTTCGGTCATCGCGGTGGATACGCGGCTCCAATAGGACATCCTCGTTATCATGCTGGAGTTTATGGATCTCCAGTCGCAAGTCATCTTTCTGGCGCTTATCACGCTGGAGCATTTGGATCTCCAGTTGCAAGTCATCTTGCTGGTGCTTATCATGCTGGTTCTTATGCCGCGTCTCCCATAATCGCAAAACACGACGTTGGAGTTGGTTACTCACCCGCCACCGTCGTGGCTTCTCACAACTTCAATGGTCACGGAGTTTCTTACGGGTATGCCGGCTAATTTGTAATATATTATATAATCATCACTGTGTAAAAATTTCTTCCCTTTGTGTGCTCTAAAGTTTTTTATGAGTTTTACAAATATTTAATTCCTACGATTTCATACCATTACAAGGCAGGGCATTATTAAAATTGTTTGCCATGCTACTATTTAATTATTGCGTACAATAAATGCAGTTTAGTAGGCTTTGATTGAGTCTACTTTTCAATGAATTTCAAGCTAGCTGGTGTATAAATAATTTTTCTCACATAATTATTGTAATCTACTACAGAATGGCTTTAAAAGTTACTATAGATTGGTACGAACGAAAAACTTGACTTTGACCAGTGAGCAAATCTAAGTTTGTGCTAATTCGCAATAGACATGTTCAGTTAGTAAGATGTGGTTTGTGCAGAACAGCAGGTTGATAATACGAATACGACAACCGTCAACGAAATCTCCAATAGTTTCAATTGTAACCGTGATCGTGAGTAAGGAAGCATAACATTTAAAAGTTGCCTTGTATTAAATTTACATTCAGAAATCTTTCGAAAACAAATATTGTGTATCATTTCATAATGCTAGAAAGAATCATGACTTCCATGTAAGCGCTGTAAGCTTACAACTTTATTAAAATTGCGAAAGTTTTTGGGAGAATATGCTTCCACAGTTTCTATGCGGTTTTACGCTATCGAAGACATTCAAGTGACGAAGCTGCATTCCAGCCAAGACGTAATAATCTAGCTTTGACCACATCATTTTGTTTGTCGCCGCCGTGACAACGACACATGCAAATTCGGAGAGTGAAACTTTGGCGGTAAACACGCAGATTAGTCAACAGTTCCAGTTTTAATTCTATTGCAAAACTTCCATGGAAAGGACAGAGAGAAAGCCTCCTTAATTAAGTTCTGTCAGACTTATTCTTAATTGAATCAAGAGAGATAACTGTGGTGTGAAATTTAAATTTATTTTGACCCATTTTGATGACTTGCTTCCCATTTTTAGTTTACGATGGAAATTTAATTTATAGTTATAGTACTATTTGTGCATTCAACGGAAAAGTGTACAATGAAGCAAAATGTTCAAAGATTTTCATTAGTACACTCTAGCATTAGCATGTCAGCAGAGCCAACGGAAAAAAGTCTCGGAAGGCTTTTTGATAATGACAGCTTGCTCTCTCAGTGTGCGACGTAAGGAAAATTACATCAAACAAGTTGGCAGAGAAAAGCGTATGAACAACAAAGTGGGTAGAGCACACGAGTATACACGATGAGTGGCTTCTCCAGCAGTGATGAGGTTTACATTGAGACTAAAATGCTTGCAAGTAATGTAATCAGAGTAAATGAAATGGAGGTAGCCATCACAATCACAAGCGTTCCAGCTTTTCCCCAGTAAACGTCAGTTTGTCCACTGTGGAGAAGTAATGGGATAGGTTGCGTCGTCGTCTTATAGAATCTCTCACTAAGTTTACAATAACTGCGTCAAAAGAAGAGTCGAAACGAGTACTGATTTGGGGATTGCGTCTACTGTCACTTAATACAGCTACTTGTGCCTTCTTCTACTTGACGGTTTAGTATTAGTTGCGATTGCGATTCCTCGGCTTGTGCTTGCTGTTGGATGTAGCGAAAGCAAGTGAGTACTACATATATCGTGAGTATAAACTATGAAGATACACACTGTAGTGTACTTCAGTTTGTAGTGTTAGTGCCTTTAGTCTGCCAGGCTTTACGTGTAATGCTCAGTGTACTCAGTCCATTTGGACTGATTGTGAAGAAGCGAGCTGTAATCCACAGTCATCCAAGCGGAGTCTCTCCCTCCTCTCATCTTCTCCTTTGCAATTACACCGGGAACTTCTGCCCCAATGAGTTTACTCGTCTCCACGCCAAAATCTATCTGTTTCTACTGTCTCCATTGCTTCCGCTCCGCTTTGTCTCTCTCAGATCTGATAGGGGTAGGATGAGGCACCATTTATGCTTTTCAGTATACATGACGAAGTGAGAAAACGCAACGCTGGATTATTCAAAGACGTAAAATCCTTCAGGTAGCTTCCCTCTACTATGTTATCTATATCTCATTTACTTCATGCCGTACTTCGTACTAGCATACATTCGGACATGGAGGATTTAATTCGCCATGATGAAACTCAGACTTTCCATTGAGCAATTTCTGGGAATCCTCTAGGAAATGTGAGAAGGTGAAATGGAGAAATATCATATGGACCGCTCATCCCTCCAGCAAAGACATCCCAGAATGACGCGAACTTAATCAAAATCAATTTCTTGGGATTTTCTAGAAGAGAGAACAGAGAAAGAGTGGAAGACTTCAGTGCCTCTAGTCATTTTAAAATGTGACGCTACTTTAAGAGGAGAGGAAAAGTCAGTGCGAGAACCTTTTTGGATATGCAGAATGCACCATTGGAGAAAGTTAAACCCGGAAGACATCATGAAAGGCTCTCTCGACTCTCTCTATATATTTCTTCCTCTGTCTCTCCGTTTCTCTTTCCCAAGCTTTCCATGGTTTGGGTTCAGGACACATTCATTCCATTTCATTTGTAAATCAGATTAGGACGTTCGGTGAACATGGTCGGGGTGAGATGTGAAAATACCCTTGGCACTGTCCCTTCTGGCTTTTAGAGAGGACAGACTTAAGTTTGACTTCGGATACCACCGGCACCGCAAGTCACCTCAGTCAAATTCAGTCACACACTTTTCCGTCTTTTACTGTCTTTTGAGTCCTCCTGCGGTTTCTTCCGACGACCCATTTTCGTAAAAACCACAGCCGAGCTAAGAGCTACAAGGAGTTCAGTGTGTTCTCCGAATTCATAACTTTTGTCTAGAAAATATGCATTGTTATAATTTCCGTTCTATCGCTTCATTCTTTTTTCTCTACGGTTCATATCCACATATTAATAAAATTTCCTTCTAGATTAAAATGTTACGTTAAATATTTAAATTACTATAAGTAAGATGGTACGATCCAAACACCTTACGTATTTTAATCTTCAAAGCTATTTTTCCATCAAAAAGTACACATTTATATATTTGGTAAATGTACACATATTGATATTTTGCATAGTGCAGCAAAAAAACTTCCGATTCAACTTCCCAATGTTAAAACGTGAGGGAAATCGTTTTCAAAAAGCAATCAAACTAATCAGCAGAAATAGTGAAAGTAGTTTATGTTGTAGTTCTTTGCATCTTTTTGTGCGCGTGTCTCTCACATGAATTGCTGAGGAGTAATTTCGAAAATTCACCATGTTGCTTCTATAGGCTTATTGCATTTGCACCAATCCAAAACTATCATTCTAGTCAGCAATGGAGCATATCATAATAATTATAAAATGCATGATTACAGTTTAAAATTATTGATGATAATGATAAGGTGATAACTAAATGCAATGTACGTTCAGGGGGAACCCAAAAATCATTAAACTTACTTCACACGGATGGGATATATCCACATAAGCCTCATTTTCAAACAACACAAAGAGGAAAGAACAAAATATTGTGCTCATTTTTATGAAAGCTACCAAATCGTGTAAAACGAGTTGTGCGTGTGTATAAAAGTATAAAATAACATGCCATCTTTTAAAAATGGAACTGCACAGAGTTTTTTGGAAACAAAACTGACCAACAAAACGACGAAAACAGACAGTCTATAGGAAGTAACAGTTTATATGTGAAACATAATATTTGTATGGTCTTGGAACAAGTCATTGATACTAATTGAAGATTGGCGGACAGCGAAGTTAGATTAAAACACAAACAATCGTACTGTCTTGAAACAAACATTACGTTGCTGTACATTAAATTTCTTGGTCAAACCGAGTCCTGATAGTACTTGTTTGTCGACTATGCCTTGACAAAGATGATGATGGAAATGTCTGGCAGGAGGCCAAACGGTCCGCCATCGTTGCCACCATGCTTTGTTTCCTTTTGTTCCTTCTCAGGCTCTCTATATATTTCACCCTCTGTACTTTCTCTTTTAGGTTTTTCTGTTAGTAAAGTTGCGCTCATTTTATGCGTAAATGTTATACTACAGAAAGACAAATCGCTTTCCACTCCTGCATCACATTGCAATGTAATAAAGAAAGTCCAAGCCGGCCTTTGTCTCATTTAGCTCGTCTTGCTGCAAGTCGTCCATTTTGAAAAGGTACACTGTGAATTCAAGTCCAGTCAATCTGCACTGCCCATCTCCGTCTTACTGGTCAATTGAAGTTTCATGTGGAATGTATGTTGAGATGTGTGTGTTTCGTTGTACTCACTCAATTTGTTCATGCACAAGGAGAAATACCATAAATTAGGACTTGAGTTGGTGAGTGTTTCAACCTAGTTCCATCCACATCTCATTAGGTATTCCACTTGGAGGCATTCCACAAACAATGCACTCTAGAACTCATGCACCGTCAGCAGAATACCAATTGGACCCAAACGGGAACGAAACGACAGATTCACCGAAAATAAAAGGGAAGACGGACGTGCGTGTACTCTTGCTTCATCAGTGTGACGTCACGAAAGAAAGCGGAAAAATTGCAAGGCAATTCTTCATGTTTAATTCCATGGCAAGAAATCCGGTCTAAATATATGACCATATATATACATTACTAATGCTCTTTTCTTTTATATTCCAGTGGTTGGTGTGGTAAAAGACGATTGTTGTTGGGCTCCCATTGAGTTCAAATGGGCGCTCCGTGAAAATACCGAGGGAAACAAAACTGAGTGATAAATAAGGAAAGGAAGATTGGACGGGAGTAATCTTGCTTTAATGAGACGATTCTCTTCGTAGTCACCAAGGGGGGTAAACAACGTGCACTTGGCCCACGCGCCATGACTCAATGACTCAAATTCAAAGACTATAATATACACCTTGCATTGCAGTGTTACAAAGCACAATTGTTTCACGTTCGCACCCAATGAAAGTTGTGTGCCACCCTGTGTCATTTCTCTTGGTAATCTGCTGCACGTGCTTAACCCTACACACAAGTTTATTGTCACTCTTCTTCTTTTCGTGTCGTTTTCCCACCAAACCAAAGTATTTTGCTTAAAACTATTCTCTTATTCATCCTAGCTTTCTCTACTTTCTCGATTTTCACCAAATGCTCCTACCTTCTATCAATTGGTCATACCGTCATACACGTGTTCTTAATTGACGCTACACTGTAACTCCTAAAAATATGAACGTTTACTACTTTCAGCAAGTAATACAAGTGCTGTTTTATTTCATTTGTGCGCTAGAGTTAGAGTACAATGAATCGATTTTAGTCAATGATTCTTAGGATGTTTGGATGTACCCAACGTTTCATTTTCAATATGTCCTTCATAAAAGTACAATTATATAATTGTATTATAGTATAGCAGTATTGTGTGACCGCTCCAGATTAGTTTTAATTGTCATGAGAATTTCGTGCCAATTTATTCGAAAATAACTCACCGTTCGATTGCCCAGGTTCTTCACACGACAACTCAGGTAAGCAATTTTGCCGATTAGGGCAGTGACATTGCGAGGAATTGTGGCATCGAAGTACGGATCTCCAGGTTTCTCGGCTGAAAAAGGTCCAGACTGTAGATTCATGAAAACGTTGAAGGTAGAGTCCACTGAAGAATCCGTTGTGCCATCGTTCAAGTAAACCGATCCTGAAATATCAGACATAAAGTTGTATATTTCAATGTAAGAAGCACTATGAATGCAAGTCCGTAATGCATGATGGTTTTTTAAAGGTGTTAAAATAACAACTCGGAGTTTGTTCATTTTGTAAAGAAAGTATATTTTGCAGCTATACAGTCGGAAATGTGCGATATCAACTTTTAGCTGAGTTTGAGGTACAGCCAAGTTGAAATTAGCATTTCCCAAGGTTTGCATCCAAAAATTGAGGATTTCAAGTTGAATTTTGTTTTCCGAGCCAAAGATTTGGGCCAAATGGACCGAAAAATGTTTCTCCAATCAATTTTCTTGGGCCTAAACGTTACACATAAATCTATCGAGGGATTTACAATGAAATTTACAGCGCGGCTCCTTCACGTGTTTTTTCATGGTAGTGTAGATATAATTTTGAAGACTTTTTTTTCGTTCCACAAACTTTTCCTATTAAACGTCTCTCTTTGACTTTGCAATTTTTTTGAAAGTATGAACCTGTCTGCTTCTTGGCTAAGTCACTTTCTCCAAACACAAAGTCGCCTTCAGGTTCACATGCTTTTTGATTCACTCTCGACTGGAATCACATCCATCTCCTTTTCACTAACACAATCAGGCACACACACTTTAGAGCTCCAACAAAAATTCAGCCACACTTTTAAACGACTCGAAAATGCCAAGGTGGAAGGAACAAACCATGTCCCTTCTTCGCTTCTCTGGTTCCTTTTCGTCTTTTGTGCGTATTTCATTTTAGCGTAAAACTTTACCAGGAAGAATTTTGCTCTCTTTTTTATTTCCAAGGTCGTAAATCCACAAGTCACAACGACCACGGATTTCCATTCATTCTCGCGACTCCAGTCAAAAAACTTGACTACCCAAAATTTAACTCGTGACCACGCACATGGAAATCATACAAAAACTTTTTATAAAATCTCAAGCGGTCGTAAATATTTTAAATTGCAATGAGGTTTTTTAAACGCAATATAGGGAACTTTACAGCAGTGAAACGTATCTTCAGAACCACTAGATTTTTCCCAAGGATAATAGACAAAATTTCCAATGCAAAAATTCTGGTACATACGCAACTCGTAAATCATTCGTATGCTCATAGTAATGTGCTGTAGCAGCCATATCTTCAAAGCTCTAAGACCTTAATGGCCCCACATTAATACACACATTATCAAAAATATTCAAAAGTACTATATAACTAAAAAGTAAAAGAGGCTGAGATTTTAAAAGTTGAAAGTGGATTCACCCATCATTTCAAGGTTATTAGATCCTCAACTCACATGTTCACGTGTGGCCAATGAGCTCTACAATTTTGAAGAAGAGCTTCAGGAACGTTGGCACAACTTGCGACTTCCTAATGGACTGGAGCGTCGACCTAACTTTTCATGATAAAAGATAGTCTTTCTCTCACTGAAGAATTTTAAGAAAGTTCCCAAACTAGTGGATCGTCTCCACTTGGCTTTTGTGGAACTCTCTCCTTGGATTAGGTGACGTCACACCATGATCATCATCATGATCATTACTATTCATGATGAGAAGAAGTGATCCATGGGCCTGGGCGGGTATCGCCCAAGTCACAATGGCCTTTTGACATTTCCCCGGTAAGCTTTTTGAGTTCTTGCCAAGAAAAAGTGAAAGAATCTACACATTCTATGCAATATATTTTGGCCATTACGTACTTGGGTTGTTGTATGGTTGTATCGCCTTGCTTTCTTCTTCTATATGACGGCATGTTTAGCTTATCTGAAAGTGGCCGTTAGAGAGACAAAGAAACGACTTCTTTGACTGTTCATACGTCGTCAAAATCGAGCATTTCAAAACCCGTCCATTTGGACAATAGAGACAACAGACAGTTTATTAGGGCCATGTGTTTTGTGCAAGAACATTTGTATTCAAATGCCATTGACAAAGGGCTTTGCGATTCCTTTTTCAGGCATCCTGTCAATTTGCTGAGTCAGCTTGGTATTTTGGAATAATATTCTACCTTCTACCCTGAATTGTTTACTCGAACGAATGCCTCAAAGTTTGAAAACATTTTAGGAATTGGTCCTTAAATCCATATACTTTTTCATTACAAGTTTAAGTTGAAGTTTATTTCTTAGGGATTCGGCACAGGTTTGCAGACCCAAGCAGTTTGAGTGGCAAATGGGTAGGAATGAAGGATGTGAGATGTTTACGAGAATGGAGTGTCCGTGGCTTTCTAACTTGTCATCAAGAATCGCGTCATAAAGTATCGCGTCAACCAAGGGTGAAGTACAATAGACTCTTGGAGGAGACAAGGAAAAGTTCATATTTCCTAAGTTTCCTCGTCAAGTGTCGACCAGAAGGAGGGAAGTGAAAGGTAGTGAAAAACGTCCCGAGCAACTGTATTATGAAGAAATCGTCAGAAACTTTTCGCTTTCTGTAAACGAAGAAGAGTCGGGAACTCAAAGTGGACGAGGACGAGCACACGGAACTCATGGCACCTCTTGCTTGGGAACGTTGACGTGAGGACTAATGGGTCTCATAAGAATGCCATGGAAGAGAATCTCGTGGGACTTGGCGTCTAGTGTCCCCGTACGGTCCAACAAGTCATGAATACCAAAATGCACAAAGAAAAGCTGAGACGAACCAACTTTGTTGTGCCAATTCAGGTTTTTTATAAGCCTTTGTGCACCGGGCAAGTGAATTTCACTTTGGTGACGCAAATGCAAAAGTCTATACAGATTTTGCCATGCTCCACTTTGGCTTAATAATGAATCGGAATCTAAGAAATTTATCAAAGTTAAAGCAAAACAACAGCTCAGCAACAACAGTATTACCCTGAAATCGAGCAGTAACTTTTGACAAAATAACTTTCTTTGTCTGAGCCTGCAGCGAGTCCTTGCCGGAAATTATTTAAGGGAAAGTTAATGATAACACAATGCTACTTGAAGGGACAAATCGGCAGAAAGGTAAATTATCCCATTTCGTTTGGCTGGAAAGTTGCCTTTGCTTATTTGACTTCGTGCTTCCTTCAGGAGACTGGAGTGAAAAAGTTTCCTCATCTGAGCACTCCCTTGAAGGCATGCGACAAAGTCCTTCATGGCCATTGTGGACGTGACTCTCTTCTTGGTTCGCACACGACAACTTTCCAACTGTGACGGTCTCAAGACGAGGGAATTAAAGGCAGAAAGTCCCTGAGCAACTTCTTCATAAACTTGTCCATTGTGCCTGCAGCACGGAAACGAAAAAGTCCTATATATTCCTGTAGTTCTAGGAAATATGACTAAACAAGTGCATTCTACAATCCCTTCCTACAAGAGGCTCACTTTAATGGACTTCTTTCGAAACGTCATAATCGTGAACTACGAAGATGTCTCGTGGACGAACTGAAGCAAGGTCGTCCACGTACCAAATTTCACAATCCAAGCTTTTCCCGCGCGTACTAATGCAACTACCATTTTAGGTTAAAATCAGATGCAGGCTTACATGCGAAATAAATCCTCCGAATTAATCCATGTACTACAAAATTCAGCTTCTCTTCGGTGTTCACGTAGAGTCGTGAAAGGATTCAAGAGTGAGGGTGGCTTAAAGTTACTTAATGTCAGAACATGGTGAAGGGTCACTCCTTCGTCCCAGTTAATGCCAAAGCCAAATCGTGTGCAATCAAATCACACACAAACATATATGTGAAGAGGCAGCACAGGAATGAATCAAATGAACCAACATCTATCTTTATCCTTCCTTCTCTGCCATTTATGTGCTGCCTGCTGCGTCGTACTTTTTCATCGGGATTCGATTCAAGAGATTGAACTGTGAACTGTGACACACAGGGTGTCTCATTGCAATGAAACACTTATTTGTCCTTGCTGCACCACGCAAATATCCCGCTGCTAACCGAATTGCTGTGCAAATGCGACTGTCACCGTCACCGTGAAAGCTATGTATCGTTAAGTTGGCAATCATTTGAAAACAGTTGCTCTACAGGACTGAACCTGACTAAAAAACAATTCCATTTTATAGGTTGTTTCATCTTTATAAAAATACAAAGTCCGTTCCCAACTACTAAGAATGAAAAAAGCGAAAGAACATACAAGAAAACAAGAGATCGATTTTTGTAAAGAAAATAGACACAGTTTTCCAAGTCTGCTTTGAGGAGGATGGATGGCCCTATTGGAAAAGTCATTGTGAGCGATGGGAAGAGATTGAGCGTGGATGGAGTTTGTCTTGAAATGGCTTTTAGCTTAATCTCTTTTTCGTTTGGTCAAAGGAGCAAACGACCAAATGGACCGAATCACTTCCGTTTCCAGGCTCATGCCAGTGTTCCTATTGCCAATGTGTATTTCAACGTTGGAAGATCCAGTGCACGTGTCACTAATTCTCATCAAATTTGACGTCATCAATTTATCTGCTGATTTTCACTTGAATTTATATTTCAAAAACAGTAATGTAATTTTGAAAAACTTGAAAGCGTGAAAAATGTAGTCACGCACTAAAAAAAATCTTAAGAGCAAAAATGAAAGGAAAAAATGGATATCATCCGTTTAGCTACAGAGAAGTATTAGACGTGCCAGAGTTAGTTCGATTCCTCTCATTCGTATGAGGTTGTCAATGTGTCTTGAACAAAGAACTGAAAAAATGAGAAGTGTGTCTATAGGACAGTCTTCCCGGCGTCGTCCAAATTTGATCAGTTCTCATCCTAGTTGTGTGTTTTTCCTTCCACTTCCATTTCAGAAAAGCTATCTCTCCCTCAAGGCAAAATCTTTCATCATTTTTTCTCTTTTCCTTCTGCCTCAGATTCAACAAAATTTTGGTTCTCCCACTAGAAATTAAGTTGGAATCAAATCTTATAGCAGAGCACATTTGCTACAATTGAAGAAATTCGGATTCTTTCCTTGCATTTTCCCAAAAAATGATTGAAGATCCTTTGATTGAATTAGTATTTTATCAAATCACAATTAATCGAAAAGCATACTATAGATAAAAAAATGTGTAGAGCAGAGCATTGAAATGCCATTTCTATTAAATGTGTCGGTGTACTGATTGCGGTTCTACCATAATTCTTAGCTTTGTGACCAAGTTTTAAAATATCTTTCGGCTTGCAGCAGCAGCAGTAGATCCTTGTCATAGACTACAGTCTTGAGCGATGAAACATACAGTGAAATTCAGGACGACATCGTCTCTAAAGTATGATTCAAAGTGATCGAAAGTCCTTGGAAGGATTCGTAGAAAGATTTTCATTGGAAAATGAGAACGGAAACCATTTAGCTGTAATTGTGGATCGACTGAACGAGTCTAACAACATTTCGTGTGGACGATGACAAGAAATTTTGTGGGTCCGTTTCGTTCGTCGACGAGTGTGCCAATGCAGACTCTGCTGTTGAGACCACCACACACGAATTCCATTGAGCACTGACTCTGATTGAATTGGATGCGAATACTGGCTGCAGATCCTTGACTCCGATTAGATTTATTTCTCCTGCCAACATCGCTCAAGATTCGAGTCATCCACTCATCATCCAAGCTGGCTTTTCAAAAAAGCAAAATCCTGGCATGACCCATGAAGTCAATTCTACGTTTTTCACCCATCACACAATGTCATTACGGCTACAAGTCGTCCACTTGGGAACGTGTAGAAATTGGAACAAATGGAAACTTCCATTTCAATTTCTAAAGGGAAATCCAACAGTGTATCGAATATGCAATAAAATCAACTATATTATTTAAAATGGGGAATTGATCGAACAGATATATATGGTCTGTAGTCGAATGAAATATAATTTTATTCATTTGTCCTTATTTAAATATAAGTTGATAAAAGTATTTTATATAATGTAAGATTCATTGGAGTACTTATATATATATTATGTATTTATAGTCATCGTTGTAGTTGTAGTTCGGACTAAACAAGAAAAATACTATTTGAAAATTCGGGTTAGAAAGTTATATAAAAAGGATTGCTTGAAAATGTTGTTGAAGAAATTAAGGATTAGTCGAATATGCCATTTACACAGCGTCATCAATAGGATTTACAGTTTACTTTTTCGAGAAAGTTTAAGAATGTTAATGCTTCCTTGCGTCTTGTGACTTTTGTTTCACTAAAAAACGGTAAATAGGAAGCATTTACTAGCGTCTGGCTGGGACAGGCAGGCGAAGGAAGAAAGTGTCGTTTGTTTACGAGCTTCTCGGAGACTAGAGCAATAAGACAGTTTGAAAGTTGCTTCCACACGGCTAAAATGCTACTCTTGTGAGTGTTTCAAATAGAAAAATACTTGTAAACGTTGGAAATGAGACATTAACATCTTGAAAGTATAAGTGAAGTCCATGCGCATCTCTGAAGACTTCACAGTAAACACAGCGGTTCGGCTTCCACTTTATAGTAAGATTTTTGTCGAAATTATCTATTGCATAAATCTTTATTTTTGGTACACAGGTAAACAAACAATGCAGGTTCAGTGTGATAACTTTTGAAAAAACGCAAACACTCGCGACTTGGAAAAAAGTAGTGGATAGGACAGCAGGGATGGTAAGGGAATGGAAAACCCAACAGAGTGAAGAAGTTTTTTCTATTGTTCATGGATCGGTCCAATTCCCTTGGTATATTTTTTATTGGGTCGTTTGACGTGTTGTTGAGCGTGCTGGAAGATTGGCATAAATTTTATGCTAAACATATGCACGTCATCCTAACTAATCTCGCATGCATGGATTTGTTTCCAAAAGGAGCACACGAAGGAGAAAGGAAATTTACAATCCATCGGCCAGTCGACTGCAACTTCATCCGTCGCCACACACCCCAGATACTCGTTCATCCTGCCTTTTCTTGTCTGTATCGATTTCACATTTGTCAAGTCCCAAGTCTGTGGCCACTGCCTTCTCTGACCTCATGCTATCGCCTTCAAAACCCGCCACAGCTCCATGCCGTTCCTTTCCCTATTTCGTCCTAAAAATCAGTTTGCCATGCCGATCACACTAAATTGCTATGTGAATTATATTCTCATAAAAATCTTGTATAGAATGATTACAAACTCCATGCGACAAGGGCAGACTACTATACTACATGACATGACCCACACGGGAACTAGGAAGGGAAAACGGCTGAGTACACGGAATAACAGAACTGAGATTGCTATATGTGTAACGTAATGTGTGCAATATGGAAGCTCTTATCCATGAAGCTCATTTGGAAAGCACAAAGAAGAACAAAAAGTGGCAGTTCGGGTGTATCCAGAGAGTGACACGACGCGGAGTCATCAAAATATTTGCATAGTTTTGCAAACGAAATATAAAATGTATTAGTATCTAGCACAGTTTGAATTCATCAAGAATAAGGAGGCAATACGTCCGTTCTTCTATAGTGCGCACAAAGTGCTTTCTGCCTTGTAAAAACGAATTATTACATGGATGGAGAAACGAACGGGTCCTTCCTAGTTTCTACACATGTTGTCACTCGCACACTAAATCTTCCGTTGACAGGTCCGACTCTCGTGTCTCCATTTTCTCCTACAAATTATCTAAAGCTTCTGTCAGCACAAGGATTAGGTCAGCTCCATCGGCTCCATGGTCTTAGGTCACAATTGTAAGTAAAGCAACACAAGTTTTTCTTCAAATAGACAAACAATGTTGCCAAATTTTTTCTGCATAGTATGCAACTTCTTCAAAGCATTGAAAGCGCAAAAAACATTCACGAGGGAAGGAGAAAGTGCAAAATTGGCAAAAATGTGCGAGCTACAAAAGACGTTTGATGTAAACAAGCTTTTTGATTTTATTCCCAGTTCATTGGAGTTTTTCGTAGAGAAAGACTATTCATGACGTTGGTTTATGCAAATGACCCTAATATGGTGGAGCGCTTACTAATTTGCCAGCACTATTTTGCATTCCCACAGGGAATCGAATTCACTCTCGTCCATTTTGGGAAGGAAGGACACATTAGCCTGCAGAATCAAATGCAGGAGAGGCCAACGCTCAAGGAAATTGTTCAATCTGCTTCACTCGTCCCGCCGAGACTACAACAACTCATTCTGCAAGTACATAGCGTACGACGTATATTACTCTGGATATGACTACATACTAAATAATATAATACTTGGTTCTCTCCTCCGCATTCACTCTCACTCTCTTTCCTTTCATGCACTGGAAATGCATATCCAAACAATGAACACATTGCAGGACCGTCACACAAAAAGCTCAGCGTGTGTGTGTCTAACATAGTTTACATTTGCAGGGGAAATGATGCCGACTTTGGAACGCGGACGGGCGGAAGTGCTGTGAATTTCCAAGCTAGAAAGCCCCAAGCACCGCAGTCACTGGCCGCAATAGAAAATAGAAGAACGCTTGAGTAGAAAGCGAAAGCCTAAATAAAATTTAATTAGACGTCCTGTAAAAGCTCCAAAGTTCCGTTCCAACTTCTCCTGACAAGAATTACACGTATACCACATACCGCACAATGGTCACAGGCAGCATCTCGGACACCTTCCTTATCAGCATGTTAAGAAAATCACTCATTACCCTCGACTTATTCTGGCATTAAATTTTACATCCTAAGCGTCAACATTCAAATAGTACACAGCAAGTTGCGATTAATTATTACTACACTATATACAGTTGTACATTATAGAATAGAACGCACGTTGAACAAAGCATTAGAAAAATGAGTAACGAAATACGTAAATCGTACATAATAAGTTGCAATGTAGTTTTCTTTGGATTTTCAAGACAATTTGTAAATTGAGACGATGCTAGCAGAGCTACAAAAACAATGGCTGAGAATTAATTAGAAAGACAGAAGTGCCGCGTGGGTCGATACCACAAATTTGGTTTTCTCACACTGTCGTTTCAAGTTAATGTACAATTCGGTGTCTCTGTAGGGAAATAGGAAGTGAAAGGCAAAAACCTCAAGGGCTAAAACCCTCTTGTAGAAAGTCCATTGAGACCTTGCGTGCACATACATTTTGCGTCTTGCTTCCTTTTCTCTTGTGTTAGCAGAGGAAAAGAAAGTAAAGGAAACCAAAAGAAAGAACAGAGAATCGTTGCAAAATTTTTTGGATAAGGAAAAAGGAAAGAAGACGAGAAGAAGAAGGAGAAAGTAAAAGAAGAAAGTGTAGACGGACCAAATGGAGGGCAAAACGTGTATCGCATCACTAATCAGTAATCCGACCAAGAAGCCTTCCGTTCCCTGCGCTTTTACACATTGTACATTCTTTTTTCTCCATAATGCAAAATCTGCCGCGAGGAAGAGTTCTTATGACTTGCCTAGGCTACTTAGCTTTTCTATAGCTGGAGGCGTTGTAGTCTTTTCTGTTCCGGACCCCAAGACAAGACTGACTGCGAGGACGTGAGTGAGTTTTGCCGTTGTGAGAAAAGGTAATCATAAATAAAATCCCAATCTCCTTCACGAGACGAAAAAGGAATCAAATCCTCTCAAGAAGACTCTCCTCTTCGCTCCTTCCATAAGGGATAATTAACTCTCTGCACCAGACCCACGTTCTAAAAAGCCAGACGAAAAGTGGAAAATGTACATATAACCAACTCCTCCACAGTCCACCTCCAAACCATGCTTTCCTTATGCAATGCAAATGCAATCCTACGTATTATGCATGCATAGGACTAACAGCTACACAACATGTAAGCAAAATTAATCTTAAAGCTCTTGCTCTCTCTTAAATTATTATAAATAAATCCCTTTAAAAGTCCGACAGCTTCCATTTGCCGTTCCGGATTATGTGTCTTTCCCCTACACTTCACTAAAGACTCCAATTTATAATACTACAAAATTAAGAAATTATTTATTTAGCTGTATTCCTTTTATATTTTTTGAAATTCAATTCAGTCCAATTTTACTATACTATGTACTATACTACTATGTAGCATTGAATTACTAGCAACAATGCTAAACGGGTGTGTCTTCAAGAGTCAGATTAAACATTAAGCATCAAGAAACAAAACACTACTACAAAATATGCCTTCGTCGTATTTTTAATTCCATGAATGAGATCTCTATCTATACATATTGAAAATCGAAAAAGAATGTGCTCATGTAACGCAGTACAATCCTAATACTATTTTTACAGAAAATTGCTGAACTGCAAAATGTATATCCTGTTGTAAATACCAAGAATAAAAAATCGTTCAGTTGACGAGTACAATGTCTGAAAACCAATCATAGTATAAAGGACTGTAGGAACTATAAACCCCTGAAGATGAACGGTGTACATATAGAGTTCTTACTTGTATAGCACAAAAAAGCTTATGTTGACACAGGAAAAATTCCAGGAAGAAAGTCTCATCAATCCTTTAGTATCATATTTCACAATGCCGACCTTTCTTATGACACTTTATTTTGCAAATCCATTAAAATGTTCTTCATGCTGTCTTTCTCAACTTCTTCGTCTGGATTACTTCTCCATGTAAACACTCGTGACGTCTGAAAACACGATTCGTAATGTAGGTCAAGGGAAACCTCAGAAAGCAGAAAGGTATGGACCCTTTGAAACGTCTAGAGGACTTATGGACTTGTAGCTAGAAATCAAATGCATTATTGCTATCATTTCATAAAGTAAACAACGACTTGGTAAAAAATCGAAGACTCCCAAAGTTTTGCTTTGACGAAACTGAAATCTGGAAACGAAAGGAAAATGGCAATTTTTCTCTTTTCGTTTCATTTTCCGAAAATGAAAGAAATGTACAGACAAAAAGAGCCGGAAAGAGGCCGTCTCATATTGAATCTTATAGATGGAAATTTATCATGAAAAAAGCCCTAATGCGCCCAGCCGCAAAAGTCCTCCACCCAATGGGATATTGGGTAAAAGCTATTGGTGAAAGTCCGCTGTGTCATTTCTGCCTGTAATATATCATGTAATGTAAGTCTCGACAAAGCATCGTTTCGATGAGAAGATATCTAAAACGGGATTCTCTGAAACAGAGCAGAAAAGATTGAAAAGAAGAAGTAAGTTGTAAGTGTACAAGAAAAATCTATTCCAAGCTACAATACGGTACGCAGTGTTCCAAAGGGTTTCTCTTGATTTCCTTGATCAATGTTAGCAAAAACGTACAATGTACTCTAAATAAAGAATGAGTATATCAGTTCTCCAAAAGTGCTAAATTTTATAGCAAACAAACAAACTGCAACTGCAAATAGATAGTATTTTTAAAACCTGTGTCCCAAAAGTTATAAGTGGTTTTATGTAATAAAACGATTGAGTGTTACTGTTAGCCTTTTGGCTTTTGTTGGACTTTTTAGTATTACACTTCTAAAATAGGTGCACCTTAAAATGAACGAGAACGTTGAAGCACATAATTTGGAGGAATTGTCCATCTTGGATAGAGAAATACTTAGTCAAAGTGGCTGCGGTAGGATAAGTAGTAATACGCCTTTGAACAGTCTCTCGCATGAGTCGAGATCGAGACGAGTTGGGCGAGTAACAAGCCTTCGCATAAATGTGGGAATTAAAGGGTTCGTAACAACCACGACGCAAAGGCTGCGAAGGATTGAGTCTAGTGAAAGTTTGAGGAATCCACTGGCATAAAATGTCAATCTTGGAAGGTGTTTTGCACAATTTATTCCACATCTATCAAGTAGTTACGGTGGAAAGCCATCTTGAACCTTTTTCTAAATTAAACTGGCTCAAGGGTTCTTGCAGCTATTGCCGAATAAATTTACGAGTGTCGTAAACTTTTTGAAAGCACGACGAAAGAATCCTTAAAAGCGATCCTTGCTGGCCAAACAAACCACTGCCAAAACTCGTATTAAAGTAACAACATTCGCTTTCTAATTTAAAATCTTAGGCATCTAAATGTTGACACTTCCCCGTAAGCTAAAAACGTTATACGTAATGGTATTCTTAAATAAAAACGACGATAAAAGCACAAATTTAACTATGTATTTGTAGTGTTTTAGCACTTAAAGTTTCATAATAATATTAAAAGTAAACGTGTTTCATATTTGAATTAGGAAAATTAAAGCATGAATGATATTAAAGTTAGCCGAGGTTTTTGAGCAATTTTAATTGGTTAAAGAATGTGTGCTTTTGAAGTGAGCAGAGTGAAAAGGGTAATTTGTTATGTTCTATTATTGAAGAAACACAGAAGGATTTAAGAGAGCTCATTGGAACAAGACGACTTGTGACTTAAAAGTTAGTAATTGAACTTCAAGCAAGACGGTGGAATGCACAAGAAGGGGCACGCCCCGCTGCACATGATCATCATGAGTCTTATCGTCATAAGGAAGAGAATAGACCGTAATGTGCGGGCAGAAGAGAGAAAGTAGTACAAGAAGACTCCGGAGAAATTAATTAGACGAGTGTACAGCTAATGAGACTGGAAATTTTGAAGGTAGAAAGGAAAATTTAAGGGTAAAGTGAGGTCATTCGGCCGAGAGAATGAGGCTTGGCACAAAGCGAAGCCAGAGCTGCAAAGTACGGAGGAAGGGCAGTGGACTGTGCCATCAAAGTCCTCTTGAAGGTAAACACGACTTGTCTTTAATCTATTATAAGAGAAATTCAATCCTTATGCCTTTTCCCAAGAATACTGGAAAGTTAAAGGAGCACTCAAAGTCCTCGCTGTACTTTCCTAACTGCATTCCTTTCTCATTCTTCCTCTTCTCGCTCCTTCCACTATAAATTTTTGGATAATGCGACATTCTATCCCTTCTCTGCCTTTTCCGCGTTTTCCCCGTTTACCTACTACTTCTATGTACTCTAATACTAAAAACATATAAACTCTTTTCTCTTTAATTTATGACAACAATCTTTGTTTTTACAAGCCAACCGTCCTACAAGTACAAGCAATATCCAGCGAACGTGTATTTGGAGTCGACCAAATTCCTTCTTCATATAAAACAAAATAATCTCAATAAATCATTGAGGAAGGATGCAGCAGCGCTCAGACCGTTTGGAGTGACGATGAGTCTATGTACTCTAATACTAAAAACATAAACTCTTTTCTCTTTAATTTATGACAACAATCTTTGTTTTTACAAGCCAACCGTCCTACAAGTACAAGCAATATCCAGCAGACTCAGAACACTTTATGCAATTGTAAATTACTTAGTAATACATGCTTTAACTTGAGCAAACAACCTAATGCAGAAACATCAAATAATGTGAATTAACGCAAAGGAAACATTCTCAGAATGTATGAATGAGTTTATGTCATATTTATATTCTAAATTTCAAAATAAATCTGGTACAATCAGAACAGGATAAACAATTGAGCACTTTTTCTCATTGTCACTGACTGAGACTGAGTGAGAAAAACACCATCAATGTTTAATTTTCGCATATCGATTCATATTCTTACGTGCTACCAGGACCGAAGCTACAATACAATGTTGTGTACAGCTATGCAATGAAAACTAAGGCTCCTTTTTCAAGCTCGAAATCCATGGCCGACAAAGACGCTTACCTGCAACATACAAATTCAATGCATGGTCATTAGTTCATTTAAATAATTAATCAAATCACCAATTGGACGTTCTGCACTTAATGTCAAGGTTATTACAATTAATAATTAATAGGGCCGGAAAAATTGGTTTCGGACGTGCATTTATTTCCTTGATTCCAATTATTATTATAAGTTAACTTTTCCTGGGCCGGTCCATAAAGTTGCGCGTAATTTAATCGACAAACATCTAAAAATTGTCAAAACGTCAAACTAGAATGCCACAAAGTAATTTTATTCTAATGGTGTCTCTTTCACCCTAGACGAGGGAATGCCACAAGTATTGAAATGGTATAATTAGATAAGGACATGAAGAACATGAACAAATGAAGGAACCGAATAGACTTAAGTGGACTCATCGTCACTCCAAACGGTCTGAGCGCTGCTGCATCCTTCCTCAATGATTTATTGAGATTATTTTGTTTTATATGAAGAAGGAATTTGGTCGACTCCAAATACACGTTCGCTGCTTT
>JABASF010001179.1:0-25419 GCA_019776145.1 Harlomillsia oculata | reverse complement strand
AAGAGAGAAAGAGAGATGAAACACACACATGAAAAATTTCCAAGGAGTCAGTTCTACTTGGTTCGTTTAACTTTTCAAGGCATTTAAATACTACGTTCTAACTATATCATACATGATAAGTATGAATATACTATGTGTATGCGTATGAAACCTTTACGTTTGTCTTATTATATTCTCTTATTACTACTTACGTATATTTTGGGTACATGTGCTCATATATTGTTAGCGAATTGATTTTTTTTTGCTTGAGTCAACTGTAAATCATATCGGATCATAAATCTCTCCTAAATAGCAAATTTATGTCGAGAATTTCATATTTTGTTGGGAATCTAAGCAATACACAGAAGCGCAAGACCCATCTTCATAATTCATGAGGCATACGAAAGGTATAGTAAATACTAAACTACAGATACAGATAGCAAAAATACTTTCTTTTCCTTCGGATTCCTCTGCTTGAAAACTCAGCTAAAAAACACGCATCGTTCATCTCCTTTGGTGACATTCGTTTACTCGTAAACTGCTATGCATAATGCATCCGTGTACATAATGTCCATATGTGACACGTACGGTCCCTTTGAAGCCAATCGTTCATTTTCCACTATCAACACTTTCTTCTCTGATACTTATAATAATAATACCAAGTCTGTGACAAGGTTACAACGCTATTTCATATAACACGGCAATGCACAACTGCAATGAGTGTTCTAATATACTACACTCATAATTTACGTTTTATCAAAGTATATTTTACACAATGCAATTCCTTTTTGCAGTATGAATACCTACTATAGTATACAACCCAATTTCTACCTCATCTAATTTCAAAGAGATAGGAAATTATACACAACATTTTGTAAATATAATACAAATAAGCGCACGTGGACGCATCACTTAAAAGTTTAACTACCAGTTTTACACGTTTCAAATCAGAATGCATGTTTGTCAATCATCGTATGATGCATAACTTAAACGTATCATCAACCCAGATCAAATTTTCCTTCACGTCTAATATTATGTCTAAATAACCCTTTTCTCCAGCTGGAGCTGAAGAGACGTATAGTTTGTAGTAGTTTGAGCACAGGTTTATTTCAATTTCAACATGCACTGAAAAGGAAAAAGAGCTTCAAAGATTTTTGGTGATGGACCGAGTTATAAATCATAAGCTTACGGAGAAAAAGTAAACTCCATAACTACAAATTGTTGATATTCTTCTCGTGCTATGTGAATCCTCGTTTGGTCATGACGAACCCGATTTCACTTGTGCCACACGGCCACGGCTCATGGGAAAGCTCGTTAAGTGGGAAAACACACGTAGCAAATCTATAAGGTGTTGCAGTCAATGAGCCTCAAATCCTGGAAAACATGGACCATTGCCAAGACGTGACAGAAATCCGCAAGGACGAGAGAGACAGCCTATCACAATAATTTTAGATGAGTGTCTTCCTTCAATCTTCTAACGAAATGTGTGTCTTCCTCCAAAGTTCACTTTCCTCAGAACCTATTTATAAAAAGACTAGGACTAAAAGAAGATTGGAAAAATGTCTAAACTAAATGAAAATATTGGTTTAGCAAGACATTTTATATACCGAGTAATCAATCAATTACCACAATCAGTAATTATAATTTAAAATGGAAAAGTTGTAAACGGCAATTATTAAAATGTATGCAAAGCTAGCCTGAATTAATAATTACTATACTTACAGTTACCTTATATTAGAAAATATTGAAAAACAAGGTAACCAACCAGAATACAACAATCGTTTACTTGAATCCTTTCAAGAACACGTATAGCGTAGACTTTTGAAATGTGTAATATCCATCTCATGCCTTTTTCTGGCAGTGTTTGCGTGGGCATATTAGTTGCACTCATTAATTAATTTCTCTGCACTC
Source organism: Harlomillsia oculata (assembly GCA_019776145.1). Classification (NCBI taxonomy): domain Eukaryota; kingdom Metazoa; phylum Arthropoda; class Collembola; order Entomobryomorpha; family Oncopoduridae; genus Harlomillsia; species Harlomillsia oculata. The sequence continues at coordinate 23,529 of JABASF010001179.1, read as the reverse complement.
CGCCTTCCTGAAGAACTCGTGGTGGTCCCTCATTTTTACTGAGGAAATGCAACATGTCAAACTTGCACGAGTAGTGAAGTGAATAGAACTAGAACCCAAAAGAACTTTAAATGAGTTATGAGTAATATGAGAAGGGTTAGTTCATAACTTGAAGTAGCACTTGGTTCCTCAGAGTCAAGCGGGGCGGGTTAACAGTGCTCGCCTGCCAAGAATTCATCAATTCTTAGAGGTCTCAAATGTCAACAGGACAATCGCATGAAGTCATGTAACAACAACACAGCAGCCAGTGGTCACAAGTTGTCAGTGCGGTTGTTAAGAGGTATCATTATCACTGTCAATCGCAAACGAATACATGAAACGACCTTTGCAAAGCCGGTCGCTTACCTTGCCGAACTCGTAAAAATGTGCCCTTCAGTCAACCCAACAACATTACCGCAAGAACACAAAAGCACAATGCACGCAGAAGATTGTTTTAAATTTTTACATGTTTGTTGTGCCAATCTGCGCAATAGTCACCCATTGTACACTTTCATTGAAAGGTTTTGAATGACGTTTCTTCAAAATATCAACCATGTAAAAACGAAAAAGTGTTACAGTAACATATTATAAAATTAAAATTAAATAATAAAAATGTAAATTCTTTAGAATGAAATATTGTCAATCAAAGTAAATGGAATTCTAAAAATTTGAATATCTTTCATTGTACACCAACGTTATGAATTTCCATAAATTCATGAAGCACTTAGTGCAATCGATTTGTAAACAAATTTTAACACATCTTTGCCAAAATAAATGACACCGCTAAAAATATGACATTTGCATTACGTGACTGAGCAATAATCCTCAATTTGGAAGGAAACCTTGAAGCAATCAAATGCATAATGTATAGGGCCTCAGTGCAAAGGGCAAACTTTGCGATTGACCTACTGATCATGAACTAAATTCGTACGATATTGGAAGCAACCCAACCTATGACACAGAAAGGTCGACCAAGTCGTCCTCTCGCTTCTCATCCTCTTGTTTCATTATTCCATCGTTAGTATTTACTCTTTGCTGAAATTGACAACACAAGAATTCATGCAAATCTTATTGAGATTACTCTCAAGCGAGAAATTTTGGGAGAAAAGCCAAAATCTTTGTGATTGTTTGCAATGCCGTAATAAGTTGCATTATTTTAGTGGCAATCTATTTAAGGAAGCGGCTTTTAGATCTTGCTGACAATGGCGATGTAATGACCTTGAATCTCTAAAAGAATTGGCCACAATTCTGACGATCAAATGAATTGGTCGACGTAGTGTCAACAGGTAGCAATTCTTGAACTTGAGACTGCACATTATCGCTTTGTTTGCAGTCAATGACTTTTTTGTTTTCATTTCCGTCAGCAGCCATGTTTGGGGTAATGTGAAACTTGTGTGAAATGAGCTGTACTTTTTTTCTGCATGCGACCGTGAATTTTTCGCATCACAAAGATAAACAAGAAGCATATAATCGTAAGAACATACATTTAATGTTTGAATGGTCTTTGTTGCTTTTATACATTGTTGTATTATTTAGCACTTTGCGAGATTGATAATGTAAAACGTACGGTACAGTCCGCATGTTTGTTACGCAACTTGTGACATGGTAGATGCTAATAAAAACTCAAGGAAGTGCATTTTTTAAATACGCTATAAAAGCATTGAACATAATGCATACGCTAAGTGTAAAGACGCTCAGTGATTTCATCGTATTTTGATTCATTCAATTCATTTTTTTCATACACAAATAACAACCGACAACTGAAAATCAAAAGAATTAAAAGAATCTTTTGTATTCAATAATTTTTTTACAAAGATTTCAGCCTTTTGTCAGACTAATTTCTACCATCTCAAATTCTTATGGTAAGAATTAATAGCTGTACTGTCTAGCTTATAATGACGATGCCCAACCCTTTGAACTTAACTATATGTAATAAGTACAGTCAAAATAACCCATATCGCATCACTAATGGAATGCGTTATGTATAATTAGCTGTACAGACGACGACAACTGTACTGTTAAGCTATACATTATTAAATTCTCCCATAATAACCGCAGACACTTATCCTTTACCTAATTTTGCCACATTTTGCAAATTGAGGCAGCATGTCAAGGCTTAAAGTAAGCAAAGTTTGGGCTCAAAATACTGGAAAATATAGCCTGTTTTTACGACAGGTAACAATTTTCTTTTTCAATTGACTTATACTTGCGGTCAAAAACGAATTGCTGTACTTTACTACTAAAACTATATAAAGTGACATTGAGGTGCTCGTGTGCCATTGAAATGTTTCATAGTGTCCGTTTCCCTTTGCCCACCAAGGCGTGAAATCAAAGGAAGCGCGACACAAAAAACTTGTTTTCCGTGAGGTTGATTCCCATTCACCTCCTGAGAGAACCATAATCATCTTTCACACATGATTAACACCATGCTGTTTTTAATATCGCATTTTCCTATAAACTTCAAAAATTCAAGATTTACTAATTTATCCGTCATTCAAATGCGCTGATGTGCTTACTATAATATGACAGTTAATGTTGTCAGTTGACATGTTGTCTGTAATTTACAGCAATCATAGAAAGTAAATTGTTGAAAGAGCATACACACAACTTCTTTGTAAATTTCAATTGGAATAAGGCAGAATACAACTGAAATGGATCAAACACAGTCTCTGATCTGTTTAATCTCTACTCTATCATCAAAGATTTACTATATAGAAGCATAGTACGTAAAGCTTAGAGACGAGCTGTCTGTATTCTACTACGTGCGCTAAAACTAAAGTACACTTGGGGGCACTGAAGCATCAGATGCAGGTCAAGTTTGTCCATTTAGCATTATAAAGATCAGTATGTGCTCAGGAGAACCTAGCCCATTATATGCCCGTGCCTAACCATGTGCCCAAATCTTATACCCAATCGACCCAATGGTACACTCCTTAAAAATGACATTATTTATGTGTGAATTAATAGCTGCACACAATGGCTCTAGCGTACTGAAAAAAATGGAAAGAACATCTTATGTCACATCACGTTTTCAGCGTGTTAGGCGTAATTACATAAACACAATTAAAGTGTTATCAAACTGAAGGTACTTTACCCAGAGGAGTAGTGTACTGTGTACCCAAATGCAACTGAATGGGATGCAACAATGTGAACAGGTAGATTTTGCAAAGAATCTTGGAACTTTGCACATAATACACACTAGTACCTATACTCATACGCTGCTCTTTTTGAGCGCCGACGACGAAGAGTCTTCCTTCCTTCCTTCTTTTATTTGCCTACCGTAGCTTCAAATTGCGTAAGACGCTGCTGCTATGCTCTAAACATTTAAAGGAATGGAAGCCGTTGCCTGCATGCTCGCTTCTTCTTACACTGGTGTAAATGATACAAAGTTTGTGGTACCTTTTTAAGCTAAAGATGGACATCCATAGGATACGCTTTTGAAGATAGTAAACAGAAACATTGGAACTGTTATGTATAATATTAGAAATGCTGGACTTGCTTTTCTTGCTTAAAGAGGAGTGGGTTGAAGAGCTTTTGTCGTAATTGTGAGCAGTATCTTAATGCTGTCACGTCGAGGATTGAGAAGGCTTCTTATATTTATTATTTTTGTAAACTGAGTCTGGTTTACAGAAATATTGTTTATACGATAATTAATGAAATATAAGAATAGTATATGCGTACTATATACTATATTAAGTTGACCGTGTTTAGAAGTGCTGTAATAGTTTTGGACCTGGAACCTCAAACAAGTACAGGTTTGCGAGTTTAAGAGTTGTAATTATAATCAAACAAGTGAGGTGTGGATTGCACTAGGAAGTTGACAGTATTAGTCACACAATTTAGTGCCTGTGCTTTTTTGCGCTGGTTAGTAAAAGTTGATTCTCTTGTGAATTGTTCCTGGTTTGAAGAAGTGACGGGGAATCAAGAACAATGGTTTCGAACGAGATGAGAATGGCCGTGAAGGTAGCACTGCTGGTTTTGTGTGCTTCATGGAGGATTTCACGTAAGATATTTTGAGTTCAAGATTAAGATTTTGTAATGAAATGCTGGGCAGCGAAAAAGCGAGTAAGACACATTTTGTGTGTCGAGCAAACTTGGCAAGTGAACCACTTGAGACTCGACTTGCAAACCTTTTCGTTTTTCACGAGGAAGATTAATTTGCTCAGAATACCAAGTCCCTTTCATTAAGTCCAGTTGAGGGTAAGAGACCAAAATCCTCCATTAGTTTGTTAAGCCTGGAGACACAGTGGCCCAGGTTTAGTTACACTTGACAAAGTACAAAGTACAAAGTTTCCGTCTCAACCAGTCCAAGCTTCCGTCCCTATTTTTATTCTGGCAACGTCACACTGTCCTACGATTTTGCTGCTCAAGAGAACACACGATGCTGCCAACTCTATGCTTCTTTCACCCACACACACAACTTACTCAGTTTGTATAGACAAAACAAAGATCATTGAAAATTTTAGCCACGTCCGCCCGCATTAATGGTTTAAAGTGTCAGTTAAGACTTCACTTCAGCCACGCAATCGCCCCAATCAGTATGCACCGTTGCATGCAATCAAGTTGACTTCGAATCTAATGGCCTGCCTATTCCTGGAATCCCTTCCGCACTATCCACTCATTCCAACTCTCTCGTTCCTGTAATTAGTGTCAACTGTGTGCGCACGCCTTTTGCCTTTTCAACTCCTACCGGCATTTAAACTGCAATTAGTTTCAATTCTTTTTTTCCAGGGTCCACTTACCAAAATTTCCAGATCTGTATTATCATGTGATCTTGTCAATTTTATATATCATCAAGTGCTAACACCCATGAGCACTATACATGAACCTTTCAATTTTAGCAGCAGTCTGACGGCATCCATGAACTTGTCCAGAATATAGCTGTATGAGTACTATTTAACAATGTAAACAACAAATGTAAATCAAAAGAGGAATCAATAACCGTAGATGAGCCAAAAAGGCCAATGCTCAGGTCAGTGTCATTATATAGGGCAACAGGAAGTCTATACGTCTATAGTCAAAAAGTCTAGTATATTAGTACTAAACGTTATCTTGCTCAATTTTGCAATGCCATGCGATATGCAATGGAATGAAGTGATAGCTTGAATGAGGACGCGATGGCCTCTGCAGTGCAATGCGAGAGAAGAATGCAGATGTATAAAACAGGACAGTAGAGAAAAAGATATCGGTTATCAGATTGAATGTTGCGGTAGTAGTACTAAGCCGAAGAAATGTGTTTGATACCGAATGTGAATCAGGTATTTATAATGTAAAGGCGGGAATGTGGCTGAAAGATATAAAAGGGTAGGTAAGAACGCATTGGGAACTCGGGAAGTCAGTGGTTGTGTCAGCTCTCGTGTGTTGGTCAGTCGGTCTTTGCGTGGCTTGACCAAGATCCTCCAATTCGTAGTTTGAAAAGCGATTGAGAATGCTGAAAGAATTGAGATTTTGATTATACGACAGTTACGGGAGCCCTAAATCCCCTCGAAGAGGAGCGGCCGTGCATTCCGCGGAATTTCGGGAAAGGGAGCGTGGTTTGTGTGTGCAACTCAACGTACTGTGACTCGAGTCGAATCCCGATTCCTCCTGAGGTCCGTTTTTCTTCAGTTCCTGATGAACAGCACAACGGAGGACTGATCCACATCTACACATCTACCAAGAGCGGCTCACGTCTTCATAAATCCACCGTCCACTTCAACAGCAGGAGCAACAATCCCGTCGGGCAACCCAGTCTCGACATTGACGACCAAGAGCGTGTCAACGGTGTCGAGAACAACGGGCTCAGACGGAGAAGACAAAATGAAAAAAGTCACCTTCGCCACCGACGGACTTTCTTCATGGAGCTCTTTGATAAGCGTAAGTTCCCTTGCAGCCAAGGATCAACCGAAAATTCCATTTTCCTCAGATCTTCTCTGTTCTTGTGCTCTCTTTACCATTTCCAATCTTTTCTACTTATGCGTCCTGCTGCTTTTTTTCCGTATACAAAACTTAAACCACAAACCCACACAGCAGAATGTCTCCTTTTCCGTAAACTTAGTTAGTCGCAATGTTATACGTATAGAACATGCAGTTTTGCATCCCAGAAAAGTAGTAGCTGAAACATTTTCCTTCATTCCGTCAACGAAAATAGAAACATATAAATGGCTGAGAAGACATTTTCACCTGTTTCTTATCTCTCCGAGACAAAAACTCTCAAACACAATTCCGTTTTCGATGTTTTTTCTCTACTTATGCAATAGCATCAGCCCACTTTCAAGGCTACGAGTATCAACTCAAATCCTTAAGGCTTTCATAGACTGAGAAGAGAAAAGACTTCAGTTGGAATGCCTGATTTGACCCACATTTCTTTCGCACATGGTACACCACACACACTCGTAAAGACGCACAGGATTCCCCAACGACGTTTGCACTATAGGAAAAGCACATATCTTCTACGATTTATACATTCGAAAAGAAAAACATCCCAAAAATGCAAAGTGGGCTGAAGCAGAGATATGGTTTTTTTCCGAAATTGTGTCTCAGCCAGCAGAATTTGAAAATTGGTTCGTTTGGCAGAGTGACTGAATGCTTTGTACCCGTAGACACAAAGCCGGATGACACTAGTAGTAGTACATCGTGTGTGCCTTCTTTCTCCATCTTCACATCCTTCACAAGGTTGTCCTCACCAGCTCATGAAGTAGAGCTGTGAAACGAAAAAACAGACTTTTCCACTTCGGCCCGAGTGTTGATGTCTTCTCCTTCTTGCAACTTTTTTTGACTTCTTTCTTTCCAGATTCTTTCTCGGGGAAAGAGTTGCTGCTTCATTGCAGATTTTCTCCAAACTTTTCCTCATTCTTTTCGACTTTTTTCTTCCCTTTTTTCATACAATACACACAACTCCAGTTATGACTCTTAGTCCATTATGACTCTCACGCATAGATACACAACTCTTCAAACTACTCTTCTCTCCTACTCTTACTACTAGTGTATTTCCACTACGAAACATCTCGGACGCATCTTCCACTTCCTCTTCTTTCTGATCTTTCTTTCTCAGCTCCCACTACACCACAACAGTCTAGTGCTACCAACTAGTATTTCTTTTACATTTGGTGGCTACGGCTTAACTCCACCGACAGGCAAATGTCATCGCCCTCGTAAATAATATCTAACAGTTTCAAAAAGTTGTTTTCTTCACACACAACATGGCCACGCACACAAGTTTAAGGACTCGTACAATAAATAATGTAGCTTTTCACGCATTCACCACCATTGCAAAGCATCACCCATCTCCGAGCTATAAGCGCAACCTTGCAAAATATTATTTTCGTCGTTACATATTTCATACATTTAATCTGTTGAGTGTACACGAGCATAAAACCCATAATTATTATTGTCTCCTAAACTTGAACTTCTTACCATTCCACGATTATACACTTTCTATTCATTTTTCAAATGTATAATATTCCATTTTTTGTTTACTTCAGCACTTTTGTTCACGGATTCCATCACTTCCTCTTCTGTACCTTCTTTGAATGAGCTTAATCTTTTTAACTATGGTAAGAAATAAAATAAAATTTACAATATATATTATGTAATTGTGAGTTGAATTTAGCTCTGTCGCTCAGAAGTTTGGTTAACCGTCATTTATTTCAAAGGAAAGTTGCAATGAATGAAAGGCACCTTCCTCCTAACCGTATTTTGCGAAACATTGATTGCACAGTGTGCTCACGTCCGCGACTTTTTCTTTGATGCCTAACTAAACTAGCCATTGAACTTGACAGGTTGGCCAGGTAAATGGGTATTTATGGGTAATCGATGTTTTCTGGTCTGCAAACCATTAAATTTCATTTAGCTTTAGCTTGTTGTTGGGTCTTTCAGCAACTGCTCGACGTGATTGGTTTGTCCCTTTGATTTATGAGTTTGACTGTGACTTGATGCCGTTCGTGTGTCTTTGGGTTTTCCTTCGAGTTTCTTCGGTGACTAGGGCACGAAAGCACAGAAAAGAAGCTTTTTTCTTACACAACAGACGATAAATAAGCAGTGAACTTGAGCCGATGTTGATGGCGTGCATGCATGCAATGCATGCACTGTTCCACATAAAACTTCCTTCGCATTGGCTTTTTTGAGTGCACATATCTCATGATTTTCATTCCCGTGTTTTTGCATGCACCGCTTGCAGTCGGCGACTTCCCGAGACCCGACCGGGTGAACAACTTCCGGATCCGACGTGACGTTCAATACCAAAAAGTCTTGGGTATCGGTGGAGCCTTCACGGACGCTGCTGGAATTAATATTGGAACCCTGAGCCAAGCTACTCAAGAAAATTTGATGAAGTAAACGAAAATGAAAAATTATTTATGATTCTTATAAAAATACCAAAATTTACGATAACATTACAATGATTGCAAAAATTGAACGGTTTTTACGTCAGAGAATGCACTGTATAATAGAACAATTTTATATAAAGAAAGTTTCTAGAGTATTATTTGTTTCGGATATATAACCAATTTTATTTCGGATGATAGGCTGAGATTTCTTTGTCCTTGAATAAATCTGTAGAAAAGATTTAGGAACTCATTTATCTTTATGGTTGGGAAAATATAGATGTGCGAAGAGACAGCTGACATGTGGAGATTTCATGTCCAACTTTGCTGTGGTTGACTGAAAGGGTGAAAAGTTGTCAAAAATGTCATGTGCCTTCGGACTGTAACACTTGGCTATTTGTAAAAAAAAAAGTTGGAATTATTGTTGAGCCTGTGAAAAGCTGTCGTCGTTTTTTGTGAGCAGAGAGAAAAGGAAACAGAAAGAAAGATGATATAAATGGAGTAGTCGTTGTGAACGCGTTCAGTGTCAAGTGAAGAGTGCATCTTGAACGACACGTTATATTATGCACGTTCTAGTACAATACGGCAGGAAAATGTAGGACTTTTTCATTTTTTCCATGTCGTTTGATATGAAAGAGCATTTTTACTTTTGCCTTCTTCACTTGCCCCGGAGAAAATAGAAGAGAAAAAGAGATGCGTCCAATTTCCTTCGATATTAAATGTCAGCCCTTCGGCAATGTATCAATCCCTTTGACCAATCCTATTTCCAGATCATATTTCGGACAAGATGGAGTTGACTACAGCATGGGCAGAGTTCCAATCGGTGGTACCGATTTCTCCACACGCCCTTACACGTTGGACGACGACGTGGACGCTCTTGGGCCTGACACAAACCTCACTCGATTCTCACTACAGCCAGAAGACTACAAACTCAAAGTAAATATTTTTCCATCCTTAAAAAGAACCTTTGACAGCACTACTACTGAGCACTGTGTCTTTGAGTTGAAATGTCTCCTTCTCTCCTGCTTCTTCTTCTTCTTCTTCTTCTTCTTCTTCTTCTTCTAACGTTTACACTTGTTCCTTATACAAAAAATGAGTCTGCAAAGTGCTATATATGTATGAATTTATACGTTAGTACGAGAAACCCAATTGCAATGATGTGCTGTCTTAATACTCCTTGATCATCTAAGCGTTCAAATAGCATACGAAGTTGTTATTAAATGTTTGTTTCCATCTTCTACATTTCACAGATTCCCTACATTAAGTGGGCAAAGAAACTCAGTCAACATAAGATCAAAATGCTTGCGTCTCCGTGGAGCGCTCCGGTTTGGATGAAAACTAATGACAAGATTCACGGATCCGGACAACTGCAAAAACAATACTACCAAGTTTGGGCTGATTATTTTGCAAGGTAAAAATTTCCTTTGCCCAGTTCATAAAAACATGTTGGGACAAAGGAGGAGCGCATACGCAATTATTTATAATTATAGTATCATAAATTTTTCAGAACCTCAAATGTCATTGAAACAAAACGAAATATTTCCTAGAATAATAATGGAAGCGTTTCGTAACGGGAATTCTTAATTGCTATTTCTAAATGCGTAGGTTTCTCATGGAGTACAAAAAAGAAGAAATTGACATATGGGGCATTACAACTGGTAACGAACCTGTCAACGGTTTCATCCCGGGGTTTCCTTTCAATTGCATGGGATGGAGAGCGACAGACATGCGACGATTTATCGCAGAAAATCTTGGACCCACACTGGCCAACTTGAAATCCCATTTTGACATCAAGATTTTAATGTTGGATGACAATAAAGGAGCAGTTCCGACGTGGGCTAAAGAGGTACTATATTTCTTTAGAAATTGAATTATCGAAGGGTGCATATCAATGCGGTAGATGGTATAGGAATATGATGTTAATACGAATTTGGATTTCGATTTGAATTCAATAATGCGTCACAAAATACAGGGATATAAAGTGTATGGTTCTAGGTACGAATATTGTATATAAAACCACTTTATGATTAAAAAATAATAGCATTAAAGGCAGGGTTCGGTTATAAAGAAAGCTGAAGTTTATGAAACAAAAGATGGGATGAATATTTGAGAGGAACAGCTTATGGAAATTGAAGGAAGGATAAAAGTTGATTGGAAAGAGTCTGAAGAAGGATTTTGGTGACTTTTGCAGATCCTCGGGGAAGGTTCGTCAGCCCAGTACGTGGACGGAGTGGGAACTCATTGGTATTTGGACTTTTGGACTGGGTCTGACGTGCTGAGTCGCTTTCATCAGAGCTACCCGGACCAACTGATCGTGCAGACGGAAGCGTGTCTCGGTAGGAGATCCACCACGCATTCATTTCAACATTTCACCACGCGCTTTGCACTTCTACTTTCGCTTGCACCGTTACAGACTCGTGACGCATAACAATATTTATAAATACTTGTTCAAGTAGCCTACATGTCGTATACAAGTGCTCCCTGCGATTACGCCTTGTACTGCTGCCTATAGCTCTCCACACTCCCTGATTCCGTCATCATCATCTTCATGAGCCGAGCGGGAGGAGAATTAATCCTGTAGTAATTCGCACTAAGAGCTGAATCCCAACATGAATTTCAACAGTCGTTCCACTCCCCAATGTGACCCATACGGCATTTTGGTAGACAGTGCCAAATGGCGGGCACGGTGCTGTTCGGTTCAGTTCTTACGAGCAAAATTCCAGGATAGATGTATGTAATCATAGCTTGAAGGGGCGGTTCTTTTCCATCTCTCCTCTTTAACCATATTTTATTCCCCGTGTGGCACACGAATGACTGGTGTGGCTATCCATCTCTGCAATCCATCCGTCCATCGAATATTATGGCACAAGGCGATCAGCACACGACCAGAGAAGCCATTTCAGTTCACACGTTTTTCCACGCTTCAGTTCCACAACATGCCTCTTGCACGTTCTCGAGCATAAATCACTTTATCACTCATAATAATGTAATGGTATTCTCATCCGTGGCGAAAAGCTCCAAGTGCCAACGTCCCTACAAACTATTATGTACAGCGTACTCATACAATCAATCCAGAATCCATCCTAAGACCCGTTTCCTCCTTCCATCTCTTTTTCTTTTTACCAGTTCACCGTCACTTGGGGCTAAGGAGTTGAGCTACTCTCAAAGAAATGCATGCTTTCCAAAATAAGAGAAAAAGGAAAGAAATTTGCCAGTTCAAAAATGGAAAGTGAAATGGGTTCTCTGACTCGAAACTTCTATACAAATACACCCAACATGATTACTATTGCTACTGCTGCTGTCGTACTATTAAACGTATGTATACTGTTGTGTTGCAGTCACAGCTAAAGTACTCTTATACGTATGTTATGTCTGAAAAAACTCCAGGCGTGTAACTGCACACTAGCCTTGGCAATCGACAATTCGAGACAGGCTTTAGAGCTACAGGAAGTGTACGGCATAATATGCAGAATTGGACCATGTGTGTTTGCGTGGGGGCAATGCAAAGCTGTCCATTACTGGAAATCCGCATTAGACTCACATTAGGACCCTGCTCGATGGCTACAATTTCGGAATGAAGAGGTTTCTGCAATAATAGACAAGTGCCATTTTGGGCCTGTGTACCGAGTAGAATGTTATTTTGTCTGAATGCTCTCCGTATGGCATGGTGCACTCTGTGCTAACAGTCATCCGTGTTTTTCGTGTCTTTTGCTTCATGTCCCATCGTCCAAATGTCGGAGTCGCCAAGCGGCAAACGGCAAACGAGAAGAAAACGATTCAGGACGAGTACAAGACCCAATGAATTGGCCATAGTCCATATGTTTTGTGTGACTTGCGAGGTCTACAGACTTATTGAGATTGAACACGACTCTCATGGAAGTTGAGCGAAAGACAACAGGGATACTTTGTGTCATGCCACGTCCTCTTCAGTGTATAAATATTTCTTGTATTAGAGTTTCCGTAATGTCCATCCATTCCAAAAGGATGTGAGTCCATGTTCCACAAGAGCAAAAGAAGTAGTATCACTATGTAATGCCATTGTCCTCCTGTTCGCTTTCGCCCGCTTTCTTTCTCTTTCTCTTCTCTTTCTCTTCTCCTTCTTTTTTTCGTTTTTGTCGTGAGTTTCATTGTGCCAAACTCCAAACAGACGAACAACCACCAGAGAAATAGAAGAAAGTGAACAAGAAGCAGAAAGAAAATCTACACAAAGCGATTGGTTTGGATTTCATCTGGCTTATGGCATTTGCTTGTGCTCTTTCACTTCCTCTTTACATGCACCCCTCCAATATAATATAACACTTTTCTCACATACAAAGTCCCTCAACTTCCTATTTCTATAATGCGACTATATATCTTTACTTTAACCCTTTCCCATTGCCAATTGACCAAAAGGCACAAAAAATGTCCTATCCACATTCGTTTCGACGTATATTTACCAACGTCTTAGCAATTCATCCTCGTCAATCCGAACGTTCCTTACAATACACAAACAGTACATTACATCTCATTGCAAAATTCAAGTTTTCAAAAGGGTAATCCGTATTCCCAAGTAATTGGAATTCGACTACACTGTCGTCTGACAACAGCATTTCACTAAATTGAAAAAAAATCGTTGTACAATACGTTATTAAAACTTTAAAGACCTTTCATGCGACAAAAACGTTACTTGCTACTATTGAAAGTCAGTGGAGTGAACTCAATTATAAAGCATTATTGATACCAGTGCATAACGGACGATGCTGTGCAGTGCTGACTGTAAACATGTTTTTCTTTGGATGATTCTGATCTTGTAGTGACAAAATATGCTTTGTATGAACGCTCTTTTATATGTGGGAATGCGCTTTGAGTATTTTTGTGCGTGTATGGGAATCTTGTGTGCTGGAGTCATCTTACATAAGATGTCTTTCTGTTGGGATCAATTTACAGGATTCACCCCTTGGGAGCCCGAGAAAGTCATTCTGGGAAGTTGGGAACGAGGAGAGCAATATCTAGAAGCTATCATACGCGTAAGTTTTGTCATGTTTGGAAATCACTGAATTCCTTCTATATTGCTCAGATGCAATCGTTACGTCCATTTCTGTGCCCAGAAGAGGTGGAAAAATGAATTCTTGTCCAAAGTTGTACTATTGGTACAACGTGCAAGTATATATATACCACGAAAATGCCCCATTACTATAGCTCTTAGGTTTTTTTACAAGCAATATTATAGTACGCCTTCATTTTTTGCACATTACCAAATTACCATGATACCATTCTACAATAATTATAATATAATATCTATTTATTATAGTATTAATTGTTACATTTGAAATTTAAAAACTCATAAATAACGGGGTTCCTTTAAAATTACGATTACGAGTAAAAGTGAAGGATAAAGTGAAAGTGAAACTTTTTGAGAAGAAGCTGTATTTTTTCAATTTGGCAAGTTTCGATTTAAGTTTCCTGTGAATCGTGTGTAATTTTAATGGAGAGAGATCTCATTCGAGTAATATAACTCGAGATAGAGTTTTATAAAGTAATTTTGGTAGTAATAGGAATTTAGAGATGGGAAATTGAAAATTTGACAAGTCGACTTTGATTAGGTAGTATGCAAAGGAGGAAAGAGTGAGTGATGAGTTGATAGGATAGGGATAGGAATAAGTAGGTCAGAGTGTAGTTAATGAGCTTGATTGATAGAGATGTATGCCGTTAATGTGGGGATGAGATTGATATTTTCGTTCGCCTCTGGGTCACAATAATGGTTTACAAGGATTATCGGCGATTAGAGTGTGAGAGAAATGTGGATGGAGTGCCCTCAGGAGAAATGGTGACTACGATAGTGTATTTGACTACTGTATACATTTGAGGGAGTGGAGGATGATGACTGAGCATGACAAATGGTGTACAACGAAGGGTTTTGCTTTGATTTGCACATCTACAGGACATGAGAAATTGGGTAGGCGGTTGGATTGACTGGAACCTCGCATTGGATCTCAAGGGTGGTCCCAACTGGGCCAACCTCAAGGCTGACGCTGCAATTTTAGTGAACCCGGAGAAAGATGAGTTTTTCAAGCAACCAATCTACTATGCCATTGGCCATGTGTCCAAGTTCGTCCCTCCGGACTCAGTGCGTATTGACATGTCTGGCATAAACGTCCCAAGGAACCTACAATCTGTTGCATTCCTCCGCCCTGACAACGGCACTGTCATCGTCTTCTTGAACAAGTTTGTGTTTCTCCACCTCCACCTTCTCCTTAACCAGAAATACTACTTTCTTGCACTTTCATCCTTTTTAATGCTTCTTACCACATTTTATAGCGATTTATTATATAACCTAGAAGTTTAGCCCTGACATTGATAACTTTCCCTCTGTCGCGTATTCATTTCATTACATTGTGCATTGCTACCTACCACGTGGTCACGAAGTATGAACCGGGCATTAAGTAATACGTCCGTGGTCATTTATCAATTCTATTGCTCCCGGTCCCCTGTAACCTGTATCTCTAATCTTTATTTTAAAACCCGCAGTATTTCAATTCCAGTTTCTCTGACTCTAAAAGGTAAATACAATGGAGGAGCATAAGAAAAGATCACAATGAAATGGCATCTAGAGAAAGTCGTCATGTCATGCCATGGTACATCAGATTCAGTTGTAGGTATGTGGAAGATCTGTCTCAAAGACAATAACAGAGAAGAAATGCGCTTTGACGCGAGTATGAGTAAAGTATCATTTCTTTTTAATAACTCACTTTAGTCGCATCAACCATCAACATTCCTTTGTGGGTGCTCTTATAGGCCTTTTATTGACAGTTGGCACGTACAATAGGGATGTATTCACGTGTCAATAAACTATAATATTAATCTAATTTGACGCAACCCTTCTTCTGTTCTGGTCCATCACAAATTCTTCTCAATTCTATTGATCCCTTTCCCTTCCATCAAATGCATTTCTAGATGACATCAATTTACTGCAACTGACCAGAAATTTCGCAGAAATCCTTTTATTGTGCATGCGTTAGAAATATTACTTTTCCAGCACTATTCTAACGGCAACGTTCCTTGCTGCACACAGTATTGATATTTTATTACATGCCTTGTGAATGTTATGAATCCTTCCAGGTTGAATTACGATGCTAAAGTGTCCATCAGTGACGATGTGAAGGGGAAGATTGAATTAAGCATTCCAGCCAAATCCATCCAGACTTTGTTGTATTGGTGACAGCAGCAACGTGACAAGGTGATCATGAGAGTCATTCAGAATGCCAAAGTGGAACGTGCTACAACTCAAAGAATTATTATGATCACTCCAACAAGAATTCTTCCAGTACGTAATAAAACATAATTGACTCTGTGAATGAGAAATGTAAGACGCAAAAGTGCCAGCGGCGACGCACAATACAAATACACTGCCGTCTACTTGTAACTTTTAATTGTCGCCATCATCATGAAAATGAATGTTGATTTTTATAGATGCTATTTGTTTTGCCATTTCAATGATTGCCTATAATGCTGATAATTTACACTTTTACAATTATAGTAAGTACTACTAAACGTAAGAAGTTTAACTATAGTAGATTAAATGTATTCTATTTATTTATCGTATACTTGTAGTAATATTATTTTTTAACGAAAAGACTGTTATTATACAAGTAAGGGGAATTTAAATAAATGAGAAAAAATGTAATAATGAACGTCCTAGTCGTGTCCTCTTAGGTGAATTTCATTACATGATTGATTGATTTGAGAGTTAGTGTCGTTTGGCAAAAGTTCAAAAATTTGAAATTACATTTCAAGGATAACAAATGATTCACCTTCAAGTTTCTTCTTTTACAAAGGCACTTCGTAATATAAAAAAAGGTTTTGGGAACACTCTTCTAAGAAAGCAGTGGGTGAGCTCAATTCCAGGAAATATATCAGCTTTGAATAAAGGCTTCGAAATTACTCTGGTTTTAAAGAAGAGTGCGATGACGACGACGGAGGGAATGTGATCGTGTGCCAAGTCCCTGGCAATTTTGCAACCATAAGTTTATAGCAAGTTTATATGGGTATTATATTTGTCCTCATGAGAGAGACTTGAGAAAGATGAATGGATCTCTAAGACGGTTGCGACGGAAAGATTCTTGTACGAATTTGAATGATACTGATACTACAAACAGAGTACTTTAAAAGTAAAATTTGTTGCATACGATTAAATTATTTTGGTAATAAATGTGCTATAGGTTTCTTTTTGGAATATTGGACAGTGAATCTAAGGGAAGTGGACTGTGGACAGAATGAGTCCTTGCTCACTCAACCATGCATTATTAACATAGCACAATCCGACATTACTTTACGTCCTAAACTGGTCGTAACTCTTCTTAAATATGAATTTTTCAGATCAATATCTTGCATATATTTTGCAAACGATATTTTTTCTCTTTGAAAATATAAAAAGTGAGCACCGTTAAAAAAGGTTATGTCGGAGTCGTAGTTTACAATCTAAGGAAGTAAAGGAATCCCATGTATATAGTAGCACTTTGTGTACTTTGTTCTTATATACAAACTTTTATTTGTTGATACTCCATTCATGTAATACTAACATACAATAACAACTGGTTACTGCTTTCATGTAGCATAGGGCCACCAAAATGCAGTAGTATAATACAATTCAGTTGTATCTTGTGTCGTTTTGAGAAGTGGAATATTTCCATGTGCAACTGTGTAAACCACAGTTGGCTTCAAAAGAGATGTGGGATTAGGAGGATATATGTGTTTGCAGTTTGAAAACGAAGTGGGAGAATATAAAACCCTGGGAATATGACAAAGTTGCATGGCAAATGGCGGGTATTGGCTACCGAAAGTGTGTACTGTATTAGTTGTAGGTCATCAGAAACCGAGAGAAGTTGAGACTGGGACGGAAGGAAGAGAAAAAGTGCCATTTAAAATGACACAGAAACTAAAGGGAGGTGGATTATGCGTCTCTGGAAGACGACGAAGGGAAGCGTCTGAGTCGTTTGCTGTGGTGATTGCACTTTGCACACTCCTATCCCTGAGACTCGAGTGGCTGGAGGACGTGGAGGAGGATACAGAAGAAGGCCATTTTTACGATGTGGGCCAACACAGACCAAAAAAGGGACATGCAGAAATATGCATAAGTGAAGCAGCATCCATATAAAATACATCACACATGTATTCTGCCACTTACAGCCTGCATGCGACATGGACAACTTTCCAGAACGACGGAGTTCTCTATTTTAACTCTTGCAAAAAGAGCGAGAGATAGGCATAAAGATAAGGGTAAGAGGAGAGAAAAATGTGCGAAAAGCACGGAGATTTCCGCTTTGCATTAAGTAGATTGCACTGTACAAGGCTCAAGAGCCGACTGCCACTCCATATCAAGTCGACAAAAACACATTGGCAGTCGTATCCAGTTTTTAGCTACCAGCTCTCTTTATTCCCGCCCGCCTGTGCATTTTATTCGCAAAATGATGTGAAACTAGAAGTACCAGTGTTGAGGAGTGGAAGAATACTTTTTTTTTCAACATTTGCTTTCCAGTGGAACGGAGAAAAAGAAGAAAAAGTTTCCATTTGGGGCAAAAGTTTCGGAGGGATGATGGGGGAAAGCTTAATTTGAGAACTTTATGATGCACAAAAGGAGGGATTTTTTGAGGCGTTGAGATATGACATGCCAAAAGAATTTGCATACAAGACGGATTCCTCTCCCGCAGCGAGTGTTAAAACCCACTTTAACTTCTCAATGGACATGACCATAGGTTTTAATTTTAAATGACACGTTCTTCCTTCCACTAAAGTAATGGCAGTTGTAGACAGCACTTTCCAGTACTTTGGTTTGGCTTCATTTGCTCTCGTAAGTAAGCCAAGTCAAAAAAGCAATGAAAAAAGCAATAGCCGCGCTCCCTCATTTCTCATTCCATCTGCCATGGAATCTTTCTTATGTGGTGTTACAGTTACAGCCACTTTGCTTCGTTATAACATCCGTTGCGGATTTCCCACTCATACATCACCTAATACCATAATTCACAACAACGTGATCTTTGTTTTCCAAAACGCCTACTGAATGAAAATGCTCTGCACACTGATATTTTCTTACTCGTTTTTCAATTCTAATAAAACAGTGACGCTTGATTCTCGAGGCACGACGGATCTTGCAATTTTAAACTTTATTTTTTGTCTTTTAAACTAATCTACTACAAAAATGCTCATCTTCTTGATAGTTGACGCATGTACGCGTTACAAAAAATGCTTTATTAAAGTATAAATGATTGGCATCAATATAGCCATCGAAAATCCTATGTGACTGGATCCATTGCACCGGTCTCCTTCACATATGCAAACGGTATACTGTCCATTTTTTGATCCAAGATTGGGAAACTTACGACACTCGGTGTAAGGTTTAACTCCGACTGGAGTTTCGTAACTACATCCACGCCAAATTACTTTCTTATCAGAATACTCTGCTTCTGAGATTTGGCAGTAAGGCGTCGACCCTTTTTGGAATGCAAAAGATTCAAAAGTGAAAATCAATTGCATGGAATTGTATCTTATTATTACTATACTTAATACTACAGTATACTTTTACGAAAATAACCAAGATTCAGTGAACAAAGAACTTGCCTGTGATATTACTAGTCAAGCACGTTGTATTAGTAGTTGGAGTTTCAGAGTTACATTTGGTTGTATCGTTTGTTCCTTCCATATAAGTACAATGGAAACAAGTCAAACCGCTTACTCCTGCAGTTTGAGCATAAATTTACTTTAATGTCAATAAATAATAAGTTTTTAATTATTTGTATCTTATTTTAATTGTCGTAAATATACCGCTTGCAGTGAAAAGAAAGCAGAAAATGATGGCGAGCGTTAATAGTAAAATATTTCGGTCCATGTTGGTTAATTTACAGAAGACAGGGAAACTCCGTGATTTAGTAACGTGTAACTGAACGTTTAAAAAATAAGCGAATAAGTGATGCGAAAAACTTGTTCTCTTCCACCTTTTATATATCCGAATACATTTATATATAACGGTAACCTTGGAAGGTTTCGCGAATATTACGACCGGATGAATCATTGCAGTATGCTCATTTCAAGTTATCAAAATTCGGAAAAAATCAATTTTTGTCATAACGTTGGATCAGTCATATAGTTTATGTTTTGCTTAATCTTTTTGTATTTTGAAGTGCCCAACTAGTAAACTACTATAGTATTATATATTATAGGAAAATCAAAACTGTATATGGTATAACCATTATCTTTATTATTATCATACGGCGTGTTCAAAAAATATGTAAAATCAGAAAACTAATTACCAATATCTTGTCGGCACAAGGAATGACTGGGTAATGTAAACAAGCATAGGCGTACGCAACATTTATGTTAATTTGGAAACTAGTTAATCGAATTGTGTTGTATTCAGCAAACGATCCTCAACACCTTCGTTAGCTTTACGAAATTGGCCACATAAGTTGCTTATTAGTCATTGTCGAATGGTCGAATCGTCAATTTGCGATTACGATTTACGATGCTTCTTTGGCATGATGAAGCGTAATAAATTATCACAAAATTGACTAAGCAAAAGTGACAACTGACAACTACAGTTGGATATTGGATATTGATATGTTTACTTTTGTATGATTCATGCATGTCGAACACCTTGCATTCATAGTCCCAGGATTAACATTTGACGTTGGTACTTCAAATGTTTTACTGATCACCACTGACACATACCTGATAGCTTTGAAATTGGAATAAATGTCATAGTCATGAGAGTCATGAGAGTCATGAATGATATTGGTGCTTACAAAGGAATTTATTAAACTTTAATGGAGACTTATTATAAGCGGAGAATCCATGATCAGTTGACCTGAACATGAAGGTAGTCAAGTTAAGACTATAGACTGCTATTGTTTATTCATAGTTCAAAACTACAGGGAATTACACAATTTGTAGTATTATTTCAGTATTACATTATTAGCATGAATGGTATGTTCACATTCCCAATGCAATTCCTTTTATATTTTTTTTCTTGTACTGCATGCCCGAATTCATCTCTACGATAAACGATAATGCCTCACGTTGCAGTGGTATGTGTTGTAAACATTTCGATGAAACTCTCCTCTCTATTGCACATATTGACATTGAGATGGTAATGAAGACTTCCTCATTGACGCATCCTTTGCTAAATACAGCAGAATCAAATAAGATCGTCAGTAAGCGCATTGCAGTCAAAAAGCCATTTTTTTTGTTTATATTGTATTTTCACCTTGCATTTCTAAATTCCAATAAGTCGTTTAGGCTACAAAATGACATGAAATGTTAATTGGTGGATTGATTAAAGGTAAACTGTCTTAACTCTTTAGACTTAACACGTCAACGAACTTGGTAATTACAATTCGTGAACGAAACAAACGGTATAAACCGAGTTTTAAAAATTCAAAAGACGCAGTTTTATAGAGTTTTCGTTTCTTAAAAGTCTCATTTCAATGAGCATAGGAATAAAGTGCGCAGTGCCAAGTTTTCAAGCAGTGGATGTAGAGAGAAGGAAGAGTTGAGCGTTCGTTAAAAATTTGCACGCAATTCCCCTTGACCTCTATTTTTGTAGGAGGCCGTGCCAAATGTTATTTTGCATGTTGCATGTGTGTGTGTACTTGATGCTATACATGAAGAAGTTTGCGGGTGTACAAAGTTATACAACGACGTCAAAGTGACTAAATCGAAGAAGTGCAGTTGTGGACTGGACACTGCCGCCCTGGACTTTGAGTATCGTATTTCTTGTTTTATGTTCGCCGTGTTTGCTTGGGCTTAACTCTATATTGTCTAGATAAGTGTACTCGTTACTTAATACTGGCTTTAGAGATAAGATTAGTCTTACATGTGCAGTGCATGCAGACCACATTTTTGTGAACATGTGTGATGATTATTATAATCAATTGATTTTAAGAAAGGTTTAAAGGAGTTTTATTAATGGTTACATATAGTCAATATTTATATAGTGGAAGAAATTACATTCATTGAGAAATGTCGTTTAGTAATGACACTAATCAATGTGCTGGAACACAAATAGAGAAATATTTGCGTTGTCCAAGGTAAATTGTGCTTGCGTGCTTTTGTGTTGTTCAACAATCATTAAAGATTAGCTTGGTTGTATTGTATTGATTTTTAGCGTTTCGTTGAACTTACAGCTGTAGCTGTATACTATAATCTATTATAGTATTAGTAATATATATGTAAGTTTTGGAATTTGTAATGATGGTAATTTTAATATAGTTTTGTTTCTACTTTTTGTAGTTGTGACGTGAACGTAGACGTGACGCAACGAGAGAATCGCATCAAGTTCGTCAACGACAACAGCGACTGGGAAGCCGTTGCTACTAAGTGTACTTTGTGTGACAAATGTAAACTTAATTACCGTAATTAAAAACATTCAGAACACACTTTCACTTTGTATATTAGACAACTTTTGTGTACAATTGAAGAAAGCGGGAGAGATTTTCTGCTAAGGAGAATATTGCAATGATGACGCTCGTTCCGAAGGAAGCTAGCGCACAACATTACATGACTCTGTGACCATTCATGCAAAATTGCTGAAGGAGAAAGAGTTAGAATGTTAGAAATGACTCTGTGTTCTTTCCTTTGACTACTATGACCGTGTAATTCGCTTATAGGTGTGCAGCAAAGAAAACCGCCTCTTTCCATCCTTAGCTCATTTGTTCACATTTCCTCATCGACTTAAAGTCTGTCACTTTGTTTCATTAGGAGGACACAGAGGCGGGACTCAAGTCGACAAGAGTCATCATTAGGTTTCTACGACGAAATGGCGTCTCTGCAACTGGGTTAAGTCTGTAGGGATTTACTTTGGCTTATCTTCAGTTTTGCTCATTTCCTCCCACCCTCTACCTGATTGGGTCAGATTCCAGGTGCAGAAACATCTTCGTCTTAAGTTAGTGAGACTCACCTACCAAAGAAACATGTTCTTTACAACTCATGATGAGAAGTAGCACACCATTTTCACATATCCGCAATTCACAAAGTAGGACAAACCAAAGTCATCAAAGGAATTAGACTCATTGAAACAACATGGGACAACTAGTAGAAAACACGTTTGGTCTACAATTCCAAATTCATTTCCGCAATGACTTATTTAGCTAATTTTTCAGATGACTTAATGGGAAACACACTAACTTCATTATGGTCATCATTATTCATTCTCATTTCGTTTTCCTTGTAGGTATTGGTGTCTTGGTCAACGGAGACTTTCAAAGTATCTCAGACGTCTTGAAATGTGAAAGCAGAGAAAATGATGGTTGGAGAAAAGTAAGTCATGTTCTCGACTAATTAACATAATGTAATGCGCAGGACAAATGGTATCACTTAGGCTATGCCTTGCCAATTGTAATTGTAGTCAAGTGCTGTTCTGCGTACCCTAACAGTACTAACGGAACCGTGACAGGTTTGAACTTTGAAGTGGTAGTAATTTGATGCTGAGGGCTTGAGAGTCTCGGTGTCAAAGGTTGACTCCAGGGAAATGAGTTATTTATGAGTCGAAATAAAACGACATGGAAAGCTTGAAACAATCTTAAAGGAAAGAGAGACTTGAAGAACTACTAATTTTGAGGAGTGATTAGGTAGACGGAGACGCAGATCAGCGAGCACTGTTCACACTGAGTCAAATCATTTACATGGAGTACGAAGTGCCGGAGGAGAGTCAACTTGAAGCCCAGTTTGCCGTCCCACCGCCCACAGACTTGGTCAAATTGCTGTGGATCAATAAGAGCGCCGTGGGATTTTACTCTGTCAAGCCGAAAGGTGGTCATACCTTGAGATCTGTCTCTATTCAATCCTTTCCGCTTCCTTCATCGGACTGACCTAATTTGCACCTGTCATATGTTCCGGGTCGAGTTCAGACATCATTGTCCCGTATATAAAGGAAGTATGTGTATCCAGTGACGAAATGTAATCTTCACAAAACTGCGTTTGATCCACAGGCATGTTAGACTTGAAAGTGATGGACATCTACAGGATGCCAGTCCTGGACACACTCTTCATCCGAACCTCTTGCCGTCGACAAGGGCATGCTTCCAGTGCCGTGGAAGACTTATTGACCGAATTTCCGGACCAGAATATTGGCTTCAGTTTCCCGGTGTCCACGGCCATGAAGAAAGGTTCGAATGTTCGCTTCTTTTTTCCATTCCTCTTCGCTTAACTTGTTTCTTTTGACATTACACACTCACTTTTC